>DWHP01003255.1:0-13583 GCA_018247895.1 Parnassius honrathi
ACTTAAGACGACTCGATCTGGCAACATATAACGCACGCACCATAAGGACTGACTAGAGGATTCTGGAGCTGGAAAAAGAGAAAGACAAGTTGCTTTGGCATATTATAGGGTTATGTGAGGTACGAAGAGAGGGAAGGACTCGGTAATCCTCTAATCTGGCAACATATTCTATCACCGGGAGGGTGACCGTCCGTCCCAAGGACTTGCCGGATTAATCGTTTTCAGTGCCTAAAAGACTGTAAAAAAGTCGACGATATGAAGGGCAATGGAAACTGTCCATACGGTCGGTGCTAATTTCTGTAAGTTCTCTCTGTAAAAAAAAAACTATGTAAGTAAAAACTCTCTGATCACACTCTTAATCTCATGGCTGTTAGACGAGAGATGAAGCTGCAGTTTTCGGCAGTTTTGACAGCATACAGGCAACTGAACAGACTGAGTCATGTAATGAGAGCTCTATTAAAAACCTTGGGAAAATGTCTTGCTTAAAAAACAATTTAACGATGATGGAACCGACCGGGACTTTGACGTATTTTATCAGCTTTAGGAATTTATTTAATACAGAGTCCTAGCCATTAGCATTATCATTTTTAAGATTCGTGATCAAAACTTTAATTTCGCTTTCATCAGGTTGGACTAAAAGTCTAAGGTGCAGCCAATTTAGATTGATTAACTATACTATCTATAAATACAACGAAAATAAATTACTATTAAAATATATCATGTAGGTGTACTGAAATACAAAAAAAATCCTTTATATAATTCGTGATATAAATTCAAAGAACGGTACTCGTACCTTCCATTCTCAAAAAGTAAATCTGAATTACAAATTCGACCTAGGTCAAAGGAACGTCGTCTACAATTACACGACGGTATCAAATTTCCTTTGATATTATACCATAGTTGTAAGTTAACTTCAAGCTACAATACTAATATTAAAATAGTGGATCCTTCTGGTGTGCTACTACGCTAAAAAAAGAAATAAATTTTGTTTAGTTGTTGGAAAAAAAATATTGTTTATTTATTAACTTTTTTATATAGTACCTTTTCTAATGAAGCTGGTTCAGGGCATGTAAAGTCATATAATACGTACTTATATATGTTTAACTGAGTTAAGGTGGCGAGTCTAGTCTAGTCACTTTCACAAAGGCCCTAACGCTAACACGATTTTACATATTATTTCAGTTAGGAGGTTTAAGGACGACCGGCGTGACTTTTTGTGATCGGTGTGGGTGACATACAAAAATGTGCTATTAGCAAAATGCGTTACAATGTTGCACCTACAGGGCACATAGGTTAGATGGTTTCAAAGACTATAATAAGATACATGTGTAGAAACATTTTTGTGTTTTAAATACATATAGATAGATAGGGAATTAATATGTAAAGTAAAATTTTGTTTAAGAACACATGAAAATTTGCACTCTATTCACTTACTCTCACAGCTTGACTGATATATCAGGTGCTAGACTTACGATTTAACGTCCTTTTCAAAGCGTGGAGGGTGAAATACAAGCAATTTTTGGACTCCCGGTTGCTACGGAGAACTTCTTACAAAAAACTGCTTGACTCTGGGAATTCGGACCTGATTCGACGATGTCTATGGACCACAGCAATCACTTACCATAAGGTGGACTGTGTGCTCGTTTGTCACCCAATCCTATAAAAAAGACGCAGAAATTCAATGAATGTAGTGTACACTAAATCAGTTCGTAATACATAAAATACTTAATCGTGTGATTGGTTCACATATTGATCATTGCAAACTAGACTCACAAAATTGTCCAGCGCTCAAAACTCATTCAAATAACCTTTCCGCTAGTATTACGAGCTTTAATATACGACGATTAATTAAGATATTTAAATCGAGAATATTAAATGAAGTTTTCAGAAATTGCTTCTTATCCGGAATTTACGGTCAAATTTAAAATTTACTTGGCTACGGTTAAAGTTACTTTAGGAATATCAGCCGTGGGGAAGTATGGGGGAGAACTAAAGGAACTTTTTCAAAGATTAGTCGAGTAGAAGAAGGTTTATTTGAACAGTTAAAGCACACAATGCGTGTATGTAAAAGTTATAGCGTTATATTTTATCATGTCATATTTAGTTGTTAAATTATCTTCCTCACTTTCATTTGAATGAAAGTATAATGAAAACAATAACATTAATTTTGCTTGAAAAATTCTATTTTGTAAAATAGAATCCTATTTTTGCAACGTAAGAAAATACATTTTGTTTGTGTTTCGGAAAGAGAATCCTCTGATCGCAGAAGAAACGGTAAAATAAACTAATAAAATAAAAGTAGAACTTAAAAAGTAGAACTACGCCGAAATTATTAACCAAACAGAAATTTTAAAAAGATTCTCGCCAGTAGAATACGGTACCATATCGCTGGATTTCAGTCGGGACCTTTATTAACTTTAAATCCAACGCGAGATATATCTACGATAACCTTACAAAATATACAAAATTATTTATTTCTTGAGTATTTAGTATTATAATTTAACGTGGTAGAGCCACTCCGTGGCTTTCTTACGGATGTAGCACAAATAAGTCGGCTTGACCGGATAGGAATACGCTCTCACAGAATAGCAGCTAAATACTGCTGTGCCTCGTATGTTCGGGGTAGAGAAGCGGAGACCCTTTTTAATGAAAACAAGGCGTTACTTAGGGGTAACAATGCATCTTTATTTAGATTCTTAATCGAGGATATTTGTTGATGTCAATGGGCCACAGTATTCACATACCATCAAGTGGACTGTGTACTCATTTGTCCCCTTAATCTATAAAAAATGTCCATATAAAATATTAGAAAAAAAACATAATATTTTTCCTTCAGCCAGTTTAATTCTATTGATGTGTATGAGCCACTCTAGTTATAAATAATCAATGATCGTCGTAAAAAATTTCTCGTACTCAAATCGCCTCATTTCCTCCCGTGAATTTCACAGAAGGGACTATGAGACATACCAAGGAAATATTATGCTAATGACCAGACCTTGATAGGGCGACCCGATCGGGTCCATAGTTTAGAGAAGCGGCTCGAGAGGATCACGGCCCGAAGGGCCGTAGTGGAGGAGGCTTGCACAGAGCTTTTGGCCTCGGATGCGGTGCAGGGAATCCTAGACTCCGGCCTCGCGGACTACCAGCAGTTCTTTTCGCTCACGGACGACCTGAACGAGGCGGGGCCAAGCATGCTAAGGAGGCGCGTGAGGCTCGGCTGGGTGGCCTGCTCGAGTCCCCTCGGAAGCAGCCTACTCAGATGGAGCTGTTGGGACGACTCGCAACTCTGGACCTGCCCAGGTTCTCCGGGGTCCTCTCTGACTGGCTGATCTTTATTGGACTTTTTGACAGCCTAGTGGACGCCCGGAGAGTCTTGACGCCAAGTCAGAAGATGGCGTACCTCCTAGCCTCACTGGAGGGCGAGGCCCTGGGCGTCGTTGGCCATTTGAAATTGTCAGACGATGCCTATCAGACCGCTCGGGACCTCCTCGCAGTAAGGTACGCCAATACCCGGCGAATAGCCGACGAATACTTTAAGCAGCTGCTAAACCTCCCGCTGCTTAAGGATCGGGCCAGACTATGTCCGGACATCGTAAATCCAGTCTTGGTGGCCTGTAATTCTTTGAGGCGGCTGGATTTACTGGAGGACAAGTGGTCCTTTTTGTTGCTCAACATCGTGCCGTCACGCCTGCCTCTCGATCTGCGTATCCATTTCGAGGAAAGGCACGGCGGGGATGGCGCGTCCTATATTCCGCTCTTCAGAGACTTGTTGCGGTTCTTGGTGGAGCAGTGCTGACAGATTGAGAACACGGCGGGCACAGTCAACGACCTGCGGGCAGCTAACCGAGCTGTGCCCATGGAAAGGCGGACTCCACCGGGCAGGTCGTCGCCAATCCCCCTAAGACGGAGCAGAGCTCCCGCGGGAGGGCGTCGCCCCTTACCCTCTTATCGTGGCCTAGTGGCCAGGGAGGCACCCCCTTCCTCCTATTGTCGAGCCTCCGATCTCCGGGTGACTGTGTCCCCAAGTTGTTAGGTAAGCCGGTCACGGCAAGGCGAACCATCGCAAGGGAGCTACTCGTGCTTGGAAAGGCATCTTTAACAAGACTGCATGCACCAGCGGCCCTGTCCGCACTGTCAGGATAACTACCATGCCGTTTTGTGCCTGGGTGCGAACGGCGCTTCCTCTTGGGGCTCTGCCGGGCCTACAATCGCTACGGGCGGGGGCGCTCAGTCAAGCCCTCTGTCGGGCGATGATCGGCGCTCCCCGGCCGGCCACTGAGCCCTGGATTTGAAGGTGGTCCCTCCCTCGACCAGTCGGGAGGTAATTCCCCCAGAGGCGGGGGGGAGTCGTCTACTCCCCTCAGCGTATTGTGAGGAACCTTACGGCCACTCAGCGATCAGCTAGACCCTTCTCACCCCCGTTAGCTGAGTGGACGCGACTGGAGTACCACACTCCCCCCTTTGGTCGGTCTCGATACTACCGGATTCCTGCAGCCTCTAATTTGTCCCGAGCCTCAGGGCCGAGGTCCACCGTCTATCAATAAATGTGTTTGTCAAGGATGCCTTTTATAAATTGTAAGTAGACGTAAGAATATGTTTTCTGGTTAGCTTTTGAGGTAATCTAAGTCCTATTTATTCTCGATGCGGTAGATATGTGAATCGGGTGTGCTATGGCCTTATTTTACGTGACTGAATCGGTAGTATATTTGGCTACATTGACCCTAGTAAGCACTTATTTGATTACACTGTTATTGTAGAGTCTGTATTAAATTATTTTTTATGGATTATTGCAAGTAAGAAGTTTGCTGTAATTGAATTCGGCATTTAAATTTACGTAGTGTATTATATAATGAGCATTTTGAGCCCGTGATTGAAGCTTTGAAGCAGGGCTCCGTTGTCAACCGCGCTTTGGCCCGCCTGATCTCTTTATGGACGACGCTGGGATGCTGCGCGTTGGAGGACGTTTGACAGGTTCTCAATTGCCGTACGGTGTTCGACACCCGTTACTGCTCCCTAAGGGCGGCGCCTTTGTTCGGTCATCATCATGTTCAGTGTGCCTACGCTGGGTGTAGCGCTCTTCCTGCTATTTTACAGAGGTAGTTTTGGATTTTGGCTGGCCGACACACCATTCGAAGCGTCATCTTTGGATGTATAACTTGTTACAAACTGAAGGTCACCATCTCGCAACCGATGATGGGTGACCTGCTACCCGACCGCGTCAGGGCCATCCGACCATTTACTGGAGTCGGAACCGACTTTGCTGGCCCCTTCCTCGTTAAGTCCTCCAACTTTCGCGCGTTAACATAAGGCCTACCTGTGCGTTTTCGTGTGCCTCGCCACTTTGGCCGTTCACTTGGAACTTGTAAGTGCCCTCAGCACTGAATCCTTGTGGCCACGCTGGGCCGCTTCGTATCGCGTCGCGATTTGCCGGACCTAATCCGGTCGGATTGCGGTACGAATTGTACGGGCACGGATAGATTTTGAAAGAGGTTGTCGAATTTCTGTCCAGAAACAGGACTTATTTAGGTACTGCGATATCCAAGAAAAGCATCCGGTGGAAATTTGACCCTTCGGCTTGCCCACACTGGGGCGGTATCTTGCAACGTGCCGTCGCGAATAAATAGCCCAAAGGGATAGGCCCTTTGGACTATTTTTTCGCGGACATAAGTTCTTATGTCCGGGACGGGGGTTTGTTTGCGCCCGTTCAAAACGCTAGTCTCGAAGCGAAAACCGGTTTAGCGTTGGACCGATTGCATTCCTTTAGAGGGCGCGGCCGATCGAGTCGGCTAGATTAGCCCGAGCCGGCGCGCTACCAGTAGTCTGTTTCAAGCCGAGTCTAGATCAAGCCGCGACCGGAGCGAGCCGCGCACGCGACATAACCTCGAGCTAAATTGATATCCTTAAGCGCTTGACGGCCGCTATTGTGTTAGCTTATTTTCGTTAATATACGTGGCTACGAGGCCTTTATTTGAGACTGAGTGGTTAATTTAACTTCGCTTGTTATTAATTGTGTCGAGGAGTGGCTTATTCTATTCTAATATTTGAGATTGCGTGGATTGTTTAACTTTATTTGCTGTTAATTGTGTCGACTAGTTGTCTGTCTACGCGGCGTTTTGATATCGCACGGAATCGCTATAGTATTATAGTCCAGAAGATTCGAACGTGTTATTTGTAGTGATTAAAGGAACTTTTGTGCTGTTTTTGACATAGATGTGTAGCTTACGTAGCATTTTGATATAGTACGAAGTGAATTTGATTGTTCGATTTAACTCTAAACTTTTACTATATATCAACCTAGACTATAGTTTTGTGCTAAGTGACGTTAGACTGAAGTTCGGTGCTTTTAGATCGGCAGTCCTGGGTCAGCGGAGCTGTCAGGTTACACCGTGTACACATCACTACTCACTACTTACATGCACATCACTTTCCACCTGACAGGTACCCCGTAGTCCAACCTACTCCGGAACTAGGTAAGTTGTGTGGTTGTGCATTCCTTATATAATAAATTTCCATAAGCCATTGGGCTCTCCCCTTTCTTGCCCGTCGAGCTGGAGTACAGATGGGCTCTACCTCAGTCGACCTTCGTTTGGGCAACTCGGGGTCGTAACAATATATATAATATATTTAGGAACATATGTCGCTAACTGAATTAAAAAAAAACACTCGTTGCATGTGAATATTTTTGAATTATAAAATAGATGTAAAAGCCTAACAGGTCATCTAGGGTTTAAGGAACAGATTTTGAAGAACAGGTTTATCTATTGCGGTCATGCTGTGCTCGAAGATTCGATGAAGTCTTCCTATCCTGTGTTTTACGATTTCCCTCCAAAACTCGACTAATTATTTTTCGAGAACAGCTTGAAAGTAATTTGTTTTAACTTATTGTGAGTTAGTGGTTGATCTCAATTACTTCTGGTGGTAAGTTCTGATGAAGCCCTAGATGATAAATCGCACTGTCTTGGTATAATAAAAGGTTATTCACTATTGCCTTGAATACGCCCAAATTGTATTTGGTCGAAAATACAGACGCCAGCAAATTATTCCAATCCTTTACTGTACACATTACAAAAGACGAGCAAATCGTTTGGTTCTAATGCGTGGAATATCGAAAACAAAGGATTGTGGCTGTATCTGTATTTTTGTGTTCGTTTAATTTGTTTTGCCGCATGACTAATAACGTCGCTATGACTTGACGGTTTTTATTAGCCGACAATAGGTCAGAAGGGTAATTTTTTTTGATAGTATGTATATGTATTCATTTGACATGTTCTGTAGCCTAAAGCTTGTTTTGTAGCTTGATGGATTTTAACATGTATGTTGCAGTTAGATTTGCCTTAATTGTAGGAGTGACGATATATATATATATATTAGCTTGCCAGGCAGATGTTCTGTAAAAAAAATTTGGGTCACTCATGGGCAAAAAACTATCCTATATGTGTAGGAGTCCATCGCGGACAAATAATGTGACAAGTAATTTATATATATTATTATATATATTAAGATGTTAATTGAAGCTTAACAATGAAATAATAGATTGATTGCAACGATGATCATGAGACGACGACATAGGCTGGCTAGGAGACATTGGCTCTTTTTCTAATAAGGAATACCTCCGGGTATATCTTACTACCTCTCTTATTTCTTTTATTATGCTATCTGCATCAGTCTTTAGACGTTATAACGCATTTGCGGCGTCATTGTTTGCAGCTGATAATAGTCTAAGGACTGTCAAACTAGGAAAGAAGAATAAAAAAGTTAGACATTATAAAAAGTTTGGCAGCTCGGTGGTGCAGTGGTTTAGCAAAAAGTTGCAACGCGGCGGGCGTTAGGTTTGAACTCCGCACGGAACAAGTAATTTATGTTCCCAATAAATAATTGTTCTGGACCTGGATAAAATTTATGTACGAAGACTGCCTCCACGATAAAGAAAATGTTCCAGTGAGGTGGGTACGTATTAAAAAAAATTCTTAACTTTTAAAAAATAAAGAAGAGAAATTGTTATTCAAATATAAAAAAGTGCCATCGCGTACCTAAATCTTCTAACTCGATTGATGGAACATGTACCTACAATCCTTGACGCAACAGGAGAATAATGAAACGGAAGGTTTTTTCTTTTAAAATTTTGTATTTCTTTATTTTTAACTCAGCTTACTGAAACTTGTAAAATAAAATCGAGCTGCCTTTGCTTTTGCTGGTAAATTTCTTTAATGAACTTCTGTGTTGTTCGCTACAAAATCGAAGTCTTCGATGGCTATTGTAGTCGGGAAGGAAAAAGGTAATGGAGAGTGGCGAATCGTCGGTCAGCCTCTAGCCAGTAAATGGGTTAGCGCATGTAATTTTATATTACATCTAAGAGCATTCTCTGTGAAATCGTTTCAGCCATTGAAAATTGCAAGTTAAAATAAAATACAAATTTTGTGCTTAATTGTCCCGTTAGCACCAAAAAAATACAACTGTGTACTGTTTTACGTGGGGTAAACTGGAACTTTTGAGTTTAATGCTTTTGAAAGTAGGTACCCATTATATTTTGAACACTTATCATTAATTATAACCATTTTTGAAAAGATATGAACCATTGTTCTGAGAGCTTATTACTCAAAAAAATCATCGCCCTTAGTTATCGCCATATATTCGCGTTAATACTAATTTCTTAATTAAGTAAAAGTAATTATATTCACACAGTCATTCAAATCTCTTTCAGTTTGCTGAACAATGATCGATATATTTCGAGAACAATTGAATAAGCTTATATCCTTGGTTCACCAATTTACAACAGCAGCATTCTATTCGAAGCTCAAGAGCCTGATTGAATTATTCCATTATCGGGATGAAATGGGGCAGTTGATCCTTTTTAGTCGCCCCTACTCTTTACTGACTCGGTTAATTAATTGCTATTTTATTAGTCATAAATTATACGGCATTTAACTCTTTATTTTTTTGCTAGAATTTTTTTTTCTTCTTTTTTACTCACTGTTTGTTTATGTATGATAGGTGTAAAGTAGGTGTGGTAGAGTAGTAATGGTTGTACTTGTTGTTGCATAATTCGTCCATACGTTACTCACTAGATGGCGCACTGAAAACCAGCTTCGTGGATGGTACCACGAAATTATGCCGAGTGTAGCCCCTTTATAACAAATCCGAACACAATACTCGTAAGCCTTAGTTGAATCCATTTTATTAGGGATTTAGTTTTCTTTTATTCTGTAGTTATAAATTGCTTAGTGTATGTGTTATTATGCGGTAATTTAAGGGTATACAAAATTTCTTTCTCTCTTTCTTTCTTTCAATTGGCGTCAAATTAAATTTTTTTCTTTCCTTCTTTTAATTGGCGCCATTAATCAGCGCGTATTGGTGACACAGCTGACGCGTGCTGTATATTTGAGTTGATTCACGCACACATACACACACACGCGCGCACACATTCACACACACACACACACACACACACACACACACATACACACACACACTGTATACACAGTGGTTCCTAAAGGTTACTCAAATTTCATTTCTCACAACCGAAAACGATTTGTGAAACATTTTGTGTTTGGTAGAGTCACGCTACAGCGTATTATTGTTGCATATATAGGTCGGCTCAACCGATCGCAGCCGGCATGAAATAGAAACTTAATACCAACCGGAGGCGGACCACGCTCTCACAGAATAGCTTAATGCTGTGATTTTCATATTAACAAGAGCCGTACACCCTTTTTATTTACTGGTAATGTAACGTAATACCTTATCTATTTTTTTTTCATAAGACTAATGTGGCAGTCGAACTTACTCCATTTTTAGTTTTTCTTTGCCTGTGTATCAAAAAAAGTCATACAAAAAATATCATACCATAGTTCGACTAATAACAAAAATATTTAACAATTATTCTCTAAACTTCCGAACTATGCATAACAAGAAAGTTTTATTCGTAAGTTACAAAAGAATATTTTCACAAAAACGAATGAAATTCCAAACTCATTGTCGCACAAAGGCGCATGAGCGTGTGAAGCTGTCCTCCCATGCGTAAAAAGCTTTAGTATTATATAGTTCTGGGAATAATGTGAAACAGAAACTAAGTTTTGATGAAATTGAAAGAAGGATACAAGTAAGTCTCCGCCTATCTTGGCAGGGGAATAGAGTTATTCAAATTTATTTATTTCACCTATGGGTTACAGTTTGATTCCTAGTTGAAGATAAATTTGGATGTTTACGAGCCTGAACATCGACTTACCATCAGGGGTGCTCGTTCGTTACCCAATGTTTTAAAAAAAATTAAATAGGTTTTACTTTAGAGGTGAACTCACACTAATTTGGGGTAAAATTTCCGGCCCTAATTGTATCAAATTTTTTATACATTATTTCATTATTTTATGTTTTTTTTTACGAAATAGGGTGAAAAACAAGCACACAGTCCTCGTGATGGTAAGTGGTTGCTGTGGCCCATAGATATCTACATCTATCCTCCATTATGAATAAAAATGCAGATGCGCTGTCACCCGTGAGGACTAAGATGGAATGCCCTGTTTCCAGGAAAAAGGGTCTTCGGTTCTCTACACTCACCATATGAAGCACAGCAGCATAAAGCTACTAGTTTACGCTGGTATTCTGTGAGAGCGTGTTCCTTCTCAGAGGTGAGCCGACCCATTCGTGCTACAACTATACTACCAATACAACTGCAGCATGTCTTTACCACGTAAAAAAGTTTGAAGATGGCCTTTACTTTTAATCGAAGTTTTTTTTATATAGCAGTAATGATGACCAAAGTGCACTCTAGGAATGCCATAAAGCACGGTCGTGAGCCACTCGCATTCATCGATTTCCTGCATATCTTACCAGGTCGTCATTCCATCTAATGGAGGACCATTCGACACTTTACTTAACGGTATAAGACTGGCACTCGAGAATTTTTCTTTCCTATCGGTTGTCTGTTCCACGAGACAAACAGCCGGCGCGTTACCACTTTAGCTTACTGTAGATAGTAATAATGATGAAAGACCTTAATTAATATTATTATGTAATTAAGTATTAACATTAAAATTTATGAAAAATACAAAACGCGCACTGATCATGAGTTGTCATGATTCTAGAGACAATTATCCTGATGATCCCGATCAGGATACTAGGATAAAATTATTGTATTGTTATCGGTCTTAGATATGAGTGTCAAGTCAATCGACTGTCTACAAATGGGTGAAAATTACATTAAAATATTCCGTGAAATAAATATGCTATGTAGATATATACCCACGAAGTCAATAAAAGCGTGTTGAAATAAATTAAAATCAAATTCTGAATTGTCAAATAACATTGATTAAACCATTAATCCAATAACTAGGTATTTACCTAAGAAATTGCCGCTCTGTAGTACTGGCCATTTAAAATCAAAATATTTTTTTTGGCGAAGAATGCTAAATACACTTTAATTTTATTTTAAAAACATGAAACTTTGGTCGGCAATGACGAACTAAAGTTGGTTGTGGAAGCTGTAAAATGATACTCAATCTACTTCTGAACCAAAACAATATTGGTCCATTTGCGTCAAATTGGCAAGGTAAAAGAAGCTTTAAAAATGGGTGCAAATGGAACTCAATGATCGCTAGCGCAAAGTCGCGCCAAAATGTGCCTTGTACTGCTCAATAGATGCACAAATGAAGTAATTTTAAACCGCTTAAACCAATATTGTAACCAACATTGTAACCTGTGATAAAAAACGAATTCTGTTTGATAATCAAAAGTGCTCAGCACGTTGATTGGATCCTGGTTCAGACATAAACATGACGGCGGGTGCAAAGTAAAAAGATATTTAAACAACACATTTGAGGAGAGCGCACAATAGAAACAAGTGCTCCCAGCTTGTTAATTTTAAACCAAAGTTATTGGAATTTTAATTACTAATTAAATATTTCATAAGGTTTTACGAGATACTAACTGTATTTACTATCACTCGTTCGATTTTCTGAATAATCATCACTGGGGTTGATTATTGGAGATTGACAGTTTGAAAGTGACATACTCGATAGCCTGCCTGAATTCAGTGAACAGATATTTTGATTTAGCTCCGATAATGGACGTGGTGGCCTTTAAATAAATGAATGATATTCTGATTGTGTTGGTGTGAAAGATAATTTTCTTTTGGTATCTTTATTATCAAAATTAAAATTTCAGATCGAGAGGGAACAGGTATGACTGACCTAGAATGTAACACAGAAACTGGGGATTTATCTTGCGTAATAAACTAATACTTAGTTATCTTTATCGCTGACACATCAAATTCCTCTATAAGATATTTAATAACTTTATCGGCCAATACAGAATTATTCTTGAAAAATCCACTGCTTATGTTCTGTAGGCTTTCGTCTTTTTTAATAGCTGATTTTGTATTATCTGCACAAGAAAAATAAGTTAAAAAATTTATTAAATTATGCGTCAATTAATATAGCTAACAATAAAGAAGTAAAATAGGTAGATACCCACTGACATAAAAAATACTTTTTATTTTATTATCTAAAATGAGGCATCTACATATAATCTCAAAGTAGAAAAACTCATATGACAGATGGTCGTTTATGCATCGTTTCGTAATAAAATAACTAATGATAACCGATTTATAATTACTACACAAAACATTACTTATCTTCAAAAAACAATCACATAATGCCATTGTAATAAAAGTACCAGTACCAGGACTAGTGCCACGGTTGTTACGTGTAAGTTTTAATAGTTCTTCTCGGTTATTAGTAGCACATTGTCACCTCTGTTTGCCCAAGTTTACAAACAATTTACGTCTTTCCATATCCATTATGATGTACTCAAATTGTTAACAGTGTTTGGTAAATCTTGATTACAAACTATCAGCATATTACAAGTGAAAACTACAAAATAATACGCTGGCCGGCGAATCACATGATATCGCAATTCGACAGACCACCGCCTCTCGTGCGCCCTGCGTAAATACGGCCAGCGGCGGTTAAACGCATCTACATCGTGCAATTTGTCAATTCAGGGGTAGTTGTCAGTTTTTTTCGTGAAAAAAGTACAAAAACTAAGGTGATATCTGTAATATTTTTGACAATGTTGTAGAACCCGACATTTTTGGTAAGTTACTGAGATAATCAAAAAATCGCAATTGCAACTAACTCTTTTTAGTTTGCACCCGTTGAACAATGCCGTAAAAGAAAACTTACCCGTACGTAAAAGTGATGATAACTGTTTGCTGGAGCACCTGTGAGATTCATCACAGCTTCTTACCGAACGGGATGAGCGTTTCTGCAGACGTGTACTGTGAAGAAAATTATTGAACACAATGCTCGCACGTTTTCAAAAAACTTTGGTTAATCGCTCGTCCTCGCTGCTCCCGCACGATAACGCGCGACCTCACACCGCACAACAGGCAGTCTCCAAGTTACAAGAACTGGGTTTGGAAGCTCTCCGTCATCCACCGTACTCACCAGGCTTTTGGCCTACAAGCTTCTACATTTTACAGAATAAGGATAACTTTTGGTGAGACTAAATTCATTATCCGAGGGGCAATACAAAATGCCTTTGAAGAATTTGTTGCGTCTGGCTTATATCTTCAAGAAGGGCATTAA
>DWHP01003256.1:0-13582 GCA_018247895.1 Parnassius honrathi
TTATGTTGTGCCCATCACTAGTCGTGACTAACTGATAGGTGTCAGGAACGCATTCTCTGAACGGCCGAACTATAAAGATTATTGTACAATCTAAAACTACGTTATCGTCCTTTCTCACTCGAGGCCAGAATAATCATTAGTCTATAGGTTTCTCTGTCTACGCGTCATGGTAATAAGAACTCAAAATAACAAAAAACTGCGTTTGTCAACTCGCCTGTCAAACTTTGCAATTATGGTAATTATCGCCCCAATGAGGTTAATTTATGGGGAGGTAATGTATGGGTCTGTGTCCAGCGGTAGTATTTTATAGCCTGTAATAAATTAATCAAATGTTCTTATTCATATATAGATACATATAATTTATAATGATTTCCTGTTGTTCCAGTGGTACAAAGTGAGATTACTACTCATGACGTCTCAGGTTCATATTCCTGGACTACGAGAGTGAAGAAATAACGAGTGGCTGTACTTGTACACACTCGTGTACTGTTATATTATCCTTGACCTTCAGACTGGCCGCTCTGACTGAAAATCGCTCTGGAGGACATGACATTAATCATTTGGTAATGTGTGTTGCAATTATTAAAATATTATATTCGTTACTTTATTATTTTAATATACATCAACTTTATTACGTGCTACAGGTCGACCACATACGTACGGAATTCCGTTTCGGAATTTCGAACTGGTCGGCCACACACATACGAAATCCCATTTTGCCCGCAAAATTTCGAACGGAAGACTACTGTAGGTGTGTGACGGCTCCTTGATTTTATATGGACTTGCTGAGTTCGGAATTCCGAATCGGAATTCTGAAACGGAATCTCTTAACGGAATTCCGTATGTATGTGGCGGGCCTTAAACTTCCGTTCTTAGGAAAGTTGCTTAATTGGGACGGCTCTGTGGCGTAGAGGCTAGCTTAATAAGTTACACGGCTAAGGGGCGCGGGTTCGAATCCTGCACGAAACAAGTATTTGTATGGAGTACAAATAATTGTTCCGGGTCTTTGTCCTTGTGGAATTCACGTATGTAAACTGAAACAGGAGAGAACCTTGGTGTGGACCTAAGGTTTTAAAGAAATAAAGAAAAAGAGATTGATTGCTTGATTGATGCTACTGTGTATATATGAACTATTATATATTATATGTTCGGGGTTAGATCACACTTGCGTGAAACCGCAGCAAAGTTCTTCTCTGTTTCATACGGTGAATATCGGGGAACCGGTGACCCTTTTTACCGGTACAGAGGTGTTCTATCTAAGTTATTTAGTGATGATAATGCGTATCTATTTTAGTTCTTAATCATTCTTCTAAATTCCTAATTAAAAGTTATGATCTTTCTTTAATAAAAATAAAGCCGCGCATTATGGAACTAATTTGGAAACGATTGTAACGTCAACACACATCTAGTATTGACATTTATACGTGTGGATTGACATGTTAGTGACATTTTAGTGGCTACACGGGCTCCGCCCACTCCCCCGTTCTATTACGTATGTATTATGGTATTCTATGGAAATAACAATTTATAAAGTTTTTTTTGTCTATATGTCCGTCTAACCTGTCTGGCCTGATCTTCATAATGGCTGAAGCACTTATGATAAAACTTCACGAACAGATAGAAATAATTTAGATGCTTATTCCCATTTTTTATTATGTTTGTGGTGTACAATAAAGTTATATTAATTTATTAACAATGATTTTATTCTTGAATTTTTGGACATTTTCGAAGCATAGCCAAACATTTAGGTAAAACCTTATCTTATAGTAATAAATTAAGTAGATTCAGAATGTAAGTTGAAGTTATGCTAATAATATAGAATATATCACCATAACTCATTACGTGGGTGTTTTAAAATTCAACAAACATAAAAGTTAACTATGTTATTTATTGTTTTAATATTGAAATATACATTTTACTACTATCAATAGAACGTACAGAAATCCATATATTTTACATCAAAACATGCGTTTATATTTCGTATTTCTACCGTCGTTTACAGAATATACGGTAAAATTTTACTCCGCAAAAAGTTCACTCATGACACTCGACGTTCAGCGTACAAAGGTAATAATGCTCAAGTTATAAATTATGGTAATTTGATAATGTACCCCTAACCGCTTACATTAGAGTGACATTTACCAATAATCACTAGGGATTTGCATGATATGTTCGTTTCTCGCGAATTTTCGCGATATTGTGTATTACGCCTCGTTTTGTTAATGAAAATTGTTAGCAATTGAATACAATATGTATTTGTTATCAATTAAATTATTAATAAATAAATAGCAGGTCTATAGTGCTTTAACTAATAAAAGACGTTTAATACGTGGTAGAGCCGTGCTGCAGTCCTATTATAATTATAGCACAAATGGGTCGGCTCGACCGTGAAAAGATCACGCCCTCACAGAATACCAGCGCGTGTAATGGCAGCAAAATCCTGCCCTGTTTACTATGCTTAGTGACGAGATCGAAGACCCTTACTGATTATGATTCTTTAAGTTAAAGTTATAGTTAAAGCGCATATACGTCCCACTGCTGGGCACAGGCCTTCCCTCGTTTCTGAGAGGAGTTTCGGGCAAGGAAATTTCCGTCGAGCTGCGCCAATGCGTGTCGGCGAACATCACATGTCGATTTTTTTTTATTTCTCAAACATGCAGGTTTCGTCACGTTAGAAACTGCTGTCTAAATTCGCATGCTTAGATTTTATGAGATTGAAACAATAGATCTATTGGGATATTAAAATTTATGGCTACTGCATTAGAGGATAAAATTGTGATAGTTTGGAGATACTCCAAAAGATTTTGAAATTTGCCCAAGGTACCAGCAGAAAAACAGTGCTTCGGGAGTAGTGTCCCTGTAGCTTAAGCTAAGTTTATTACCGTTTCGTTGACGCAGTCCTACATTAATTTATAACTTATATAGTAATTATATTTTTTCATTATCTGTTTTATATTTTTAAATTAAAATCCACTCAGTAAAATATGTGTTTTTAAATAAGTTATCATAAACATTATAGTGTTAGAAAATGGCTATATCTATAACCCGGACACGTTTTTAAAGGAATTCGTTTCCTTCGCAGAGTTCAAATAAAATTCCCAAAGAGAATGCGTTGGTATAAACTAGTAGCATGGCACTTAAAGTACTTCCAAATGAAACCTTTCATCATCATCATCATCATCATTACAGCCTTTCACAAGTCCACTGCTGAAGTTAGGCCTCCCCCAAGTAATGCATGGCAATATACCCCCCAATGAAACCTTTGCTTGGATAAAATAAAAATTAAGATATCATCATAAGGCAGGATTTTAAGCATATCATCATCATCAGGGATTATTATCCGAGGAATGACAAAAAAGTACGCTCCCGAACTACCTGTATCTATTGTTCTTGTTGATGTTCTTGAATGTTCTAGAATTTTACCGTTTTACACTTTACTTAAGTGTTGATTATAACTCGTTGCTGCATCACTGTAAACGCGAGCAGTCTGGGTTCGATCCCTGCCGGCACCACGGAATTTGTGAGTCGCTGGTTTACTTTGTTCAACGTTATAGTAAAGCAATGGCGTCTTGCCAGTTTTTTTTTAATACAATTTTTTTTTCACCGCCAAGCACGTTATAAATCAGCACTAAATAATTTTGATTCTTAATTGAGAAGTACCTGAGTGACCGAGCTTTCCTCAGTATTTTTTTTGGAAATCGTGTATTTTGGAAATTATATTTAGATACAATTTACATGCTGATATAACATGAATAATATTTTTGATCATATTGATATAATAGAAAAAACTGAACTGGTTACTTGAATAAAAAAATAAAAAAAGCATGAGTGCAATTAGTTTAATTTAAATTTTCGTATTTTTAAAAAATACTAAAAAAAGGCTCGAAATAATTGATTTTCTCAAAAAAGAAGGGAACTAGAAAAAAAAGGAGAAAAAGTCGGACCGAAGACAGGAAGCGGAACCAGAGCACTACGATTTTGCCGGAGCCCGATATCCACTTAAACTATTACGATTATTGAAACGGTTTCAAAATTTACCTTCTTATATTGTAGTGGTTTTTCATTGCCTGAATACACGGACAAAAAGACATTTTCTGAATATGAATCCAAGCTGGATCGATTTATTGCCCCCAAAACTCCCTGCACACTAAATTTTATGAAAATCGTTGGAGCCGTTTCGGAGATTCTGATTATATATATACAAGAATTGCTCGTTTAAAGGTATAGGATAAACGTATGTATGTATTGGGTACAGCATTCGCTTTCTATCACGAAATCATCAACCAATTTCAACTATGTTTTTTATTATAGGGTAGGATGACAAACAGCACACAGTTCACCTGATGGTAAGTGGTTGCTGTGGACCATAGACATCTACATCTATCCTACTACGAATCAAAATGCAGATGTGTTGTCACCCATGAAGACTTAGATGTTATGCCTCGTTTCCATAAAAAGAGGTCTCCGGTTTTCTACACTAACCAAATGAAACACAGCACCATAAGACTGCTACTTTACGCTGGTATTCTGTGAGACCGTGTCCTTCCCCCGTTGAGCCGACCCATTCATGCTACAACTATACTACTAATATAAACTGCAATTGTTAATTCAAAAGTTGTCGCTTTGGTCGAAAGCGCCTAGGAGGTCAACATCACTGTCATTTAGTAAAAACAAAATCCTATATATATAAAGACCAAAACAACCTACTTAGTTGCTAAACGACATATATTAATGTTATGGAATTAACTATATTGACTGCATCGTTGTTGTTGATGGACTATCAGAAAGATAGGTACAGTGGATTATAATAAACGAGGCATTATAATCCCGTCTTGCGCAAATGGCTAGTATTCGATGAGACCGTACGCCAAGAACGAAATTCAGTCTGGAGTATATTATGTGTTGCAACGTATCTGTTCTAAATTGCATAAACTTAATTATGAAACTAGAGATTCCACAAATGAAAACAAGGCTCTTAACATAGAGTGTGTGACAAGTTAAAGCATTTATAACTTCCGGTCGTAGTCAACCGCCAAAAATTTTTATTACATGAGCGGAAAGGCTAGTTGCGATGTGACTCACGCGTTCGGATATTAAAATTAAACTGCGTCTACCATTTTAATTGTCCTCTGTATTAATCATAATGTAGTGACTATTTGTCTGGACACTTCGTGTGAAATCAAGCAAATAAAATGATTTTGTAAATGCGGATAATTGCGTTTTCAACTTAATTTTTAAGATATTGTTTTATCTGAATTAAAGAAAAAACCGCTGGAATATTTCAGCATTCGTTAGACAATATTATGATTTTCGTTTACGCATTACAGCTAGCCAGCCCAACTTATCAGCTGGTATTTATATTTATTTATTAGAATTTATGGCATATATCTACACCCCTCCCCCCATCGCCCTCCTTTCTCAGGCAATCTATGGTAAAGCTTGAATAAGCTTGTTTACATGTTAGAGCCACTCTGAAACTATATAATGGTTGTAGCACGGATAGTTCGGCTCGACCGAGGAAGGACCATGCTCCCACAGAATACCAGCCTAAAACAACACCTTAATGCTGCTGTGTTTCGTATGTAGAGAACAGGAGACCCTTTTTCGAACAGATTTAACGCATTTTAGCTTAGTTTTCAGGAGTGACGACGTATCTGCACTTTGATTCTTAATCGAGGATAGATCTGTGGGTAACAGCATCAACTTACCATTAGGTGGAATATGTGTTAGTCTGTTAGTCTTCGCTTTGTTTCCGGCAAGTGAATTGACAACCGCGGTTTTGCTTGATTGATAAAACAGTGTCTAATTCTTTGGCTGCGGCGTTACGGGCTACTAGTTCAAAGTCGGTATGGAGCAATTATTTGTGTATAAATAATTAAACTGGTTTTATATATTCTTTTCGTTTCCTTATATATTCGTACCTGTGTGTTATTAGACCAACGCTAAAATGAGAAAATAATTTTTCTCAACTTTTAGCCGTAAGCGAAAACTCAAAGTCACTCAGCGAATCATGACGTATCTATATTCGGAATTCTCCGTAAGACAAAATCAGTAAAGACTATATTCAAAGAAGAATAAGGTCAAACTGAGCCGATTTTATAACTCGAAGAACCAACAAAGAATAGGAGAAAAAGTTATAAGTATCTAGTCGCAGACTCGTAATGCAAGAGCAGAGATACCTTTCCCTGACTGAGGTACGTATGAGGCATGAATCAGGCTATTGACTTTGAATTATGTTAAACTATGATGGAAGTCTGTGTTCAGAAATGGACTAGTGAAGATTATAGTAATGATGATGGTGATGATGATGAAAGAGTTATATGCTTTGTTCAGTAGTGAGCATTTTGTAAGCTACTACGGTAAGTGTAACGATGTTAATAATGCTGCCTAAAATTCTAAATAATCCAAATCAAAATTAAAATTGCTGTTCGGATTCTCAAGTATAGGTTTTATGAGATGTAAAGGGCAGATCTATTATGATATCAAAATTTAAAGCTACTGTGTTAGAGGTTAAAATTGTGATAGTTTTGAGGCACTCCAAAGATTTTAAATTTGGCCCCAGGCAAAATAACAGTACTTCGGTAGCTTAAACTGTGTTGCTTACCGTTTCGTTGCCGCGAGCCTACATTAATTTATAATTTATGTAATTATATCTTTTCTATATCTTTTTTGTATCCTTCTAAGTAAAATTGATACATTAAAACACACTTATTTTTAAATAAGCTACCAATAACATTATAATGTTAGAAAATGGTTGTATGTATAAACCCGGACACGTTTTTAAAGGACTTCGTTTCTTAAGAAGACTTCGCTGAGTTCATAAAAAATTCACAAAGAGAATGCTTTGGTATGAATTAGTAAGATAGTTCTTAAAGTAAATACTTTCAAATGAAACCATTGCTTGAATAAAATAAAAAATAATAAGTATTATCATTAAGAAGGACTTTAAGCATATGATCATCATTATATATTGTTTTCCAAGGAATGACAAAAAAGCGCGCTCCAGAACTATCTGTATCTATCGAGTTCTTGAATGTTCTTCCATTTGACCGTTTTATACTTCACTTACCGTTCGATTATAAACTCAAACATCTTAAAGCCGCTCGCTGTAAATTTCACAGTAAAGTGATATAAATCATATATAAATCATTCTATATGATAATACTTCCTGTATCAGCATAAAGAAGGATTTTAGGCATATCATCATCATCACTGCTCATCACTTGTCCACTGCTGAACGTAGGCCTTTTCCGTGAATGCAAGTTCAAGGCAAGTTCTTGAGCCACCTGCATCCATCAACTTCCTACATGTTTTATCAGTTCGATACCTCATTGGAGGGCCGCACTATTATTCGCTTACCGATCTATTATGAGCTCAATACATGGAAAGTCCACTCGCTGTAAATTTTACGGTACGCGAACAACGCGGGTTCGATCCCGCCGGCATCGAAGAAATAGTGAGTTGCTGGTTTACGATATGTTCGTCAGTACATCAAAGCGATGAAATATTGCCAGTTTTTTTTCTTTCTAAAAGACTGTCGAGTGACATGTTCGTACAATATGCAGAGAATATAAATATGTATGAATGCAGGTAGCTCAGGACCGTGTTTTGTGGTAATCTGTGAAGGCGGTTAAATCCAATACTTACGAGTACGATAGTCTGCAATTATGATGGTGGTGGTAATGGCAGTGATGTAGAGTTCTAATTCATTCATTACTTGTTTTGTTTATTATACGTGCCTTCAATCGCTCGTATATTGTTAGATGTCTGTATGATATTCTAGCTGAACATGTAATCTAGTAATCAGCTATTGATTCAAAACCTATTATTCCACTATAATGACGCTACTAATTCTATGTAATACTAAACGAATTAAGGTATTAATGTCATGAATGTTACCTTACGTATATTATACGATATCGTCACAGACATACGGTCTGCTTTCCTCCAGTTATGTGTGAAGACGTGTGACTATGGTGATAAGAACAAAGTTGTGTTATTGTCTCAATTAACGTGGTGCGACCTTGCAGCTTTATCGAGATAGGACGACAATCTCACAGAATATCAACATGAAATAATAGAATAATGCTGCTGTGTTTCGTATGGTGAATATAGACATTCGCAGACCCTTTTTACTGGCAAGGAAGCGTTCAATCTTAATTCTCAGGGGTGATAACGCATCTTCATTTCGTTTTTATTAATCAAGGATTATAATATATTTAACATTAAAAAATAAGTAATAAAAACAACAAAAAAAGAAACAGAAGAAAGTAAAACGATATGTGAAATAAGAAAAGAATGGAAGTTGATCGAGCGAGAAGATCTGTTTGGATATTTGGGATGTGTATTTATGAAGGATGTGAGATATGATAAGGATATATATAAGAACGACGATTGAACGCAGGAAATCGAGTAAATGAAGCTTTACACTCTATTGTAAAACGTCAGAATGTGTCAAAAAGGGGACTTATGATTCTAAAAGTTGGGTGTGGCAGAAGAAGCACGAGAGTAGAATAAACGCAGCAGAAATGCGGTCGGTAGGGACTATATTACTAAATTTGAGTGACAGGGTGAGAAATCTAATAAGATATCTGTGATAAAAGATGAGTTTGGTTTGAAAGATAATGTGACCAGAATTAAGAAAGGAATACTTTCGTGGTTTAGTCATGTAAAAAGAATACATGATGACAGAGTGACAAAGCAAATTTATGTCACGGACGTGAACGGCAGAGTCGGAAAGGGACGTCCTAGGCGAAAGTTTATTGACCAAATTGACGATATATCGAAAATGTGCCAAATTAAGAGTACCATTAACCGACGAGCACGTATGCATAGGTATATGGACGTGGAGAGAGAGAGAGAGAGGTGTGTGAGCATCATGCCTAATGGAAGTCTGTAGTCTCTGCCTACCCCTATGTGTGACTGGCGTGTGTGTTTATGTATTATGTATGTACAATAAAAACAAATCAGGAGATGGGCATCTTCCAAATAACGACTAAAAATAAATAACCGCGGTTGCCAATCCGCTTGCCAGGACGGCTACTATTGCAGATATCACCCCTATGAGGTAATCTATGAGGGCCTATGTTCAGCAGCGGACTTTAACAGGTTGTATATCCGTCCATCCAATCAAGGATAGATTTTATTTTACTTTTGCGAAATTAACTTCTTTTTCTTTTTTTATGAAACTGAAGTGGCAAATTAACTTACAGCCTTCCTGATTGTAAGCGGCTACTGTAGTTGATGTGACGATGGCCTTAGCTACCAACGTAATATAACACTATAACGCCATTAATGGTAAAAAATAACCAGCGCCAATTATGGTAAAGCCCCGAAAGAAGGTCAACGTGCAACTGTTGCGTAGATCCTTTGTTGTTTTTGTAAATGGTACGCGTAGATTCTTGTGAGGCAATATTTTAGCGGCGTGGGTGTGGTAGCGCCTTTTATTGGTAGAATTACACAATTTTAGTCTTTATGACCCTTGTAATAAACGCTTTTACGATATTTGAAATAACAAAAAAAAACATTATACCGCGTTACACTGAACTATTATATGAAATAATAAATTGGCTTTATAAATTTTAACGACCGGTAACTGTTTATTCTGCTGATGGTATATAATTGGATGCCGTAGCCCATAGACACCCACATCATTCGATTAAGAATCAAAATGCAAATCCATTTTCACTCCTGAGTACTAAAATAGAGGCCTCCCCCAAGGAATGCCACAAAGTACGTTCCTGAATGTCTTACCAGGTTGTCACTCCATCTAGTGTGGGGGTCGCCCTACACTTCGCCTACCAGTATGAAGCTGCCACTTGAGAGCATTTTTCCCCATCGGTTGTCGGTTTTTCGAGCTGTATGGCCGGTCTATTGCCACTTCAGCTTACTAATCCGTTGGGATATGTCGGTCACTCCGGTTCTACTGCGGATATCCTCATTTCTAAGTTTATCACGCAGAGAAACCCCGAGCATTGCCGTCTCCATAGCTCGCTGAGCGACCTTGAGTGTTCTCAAACGGCCAGCAGTGAAGGACCACGTCTCAGTTACATAAGTCACTACTGGCAACACGCACTGGTTGTAGAGTCTCGTTTTCAGAATACGTAGCTACCAGAGTTAAAATAGAGATGTAACACTAATGCATCTTCCATGTCGTTTGTGGTGAGAAATGAAAAAAATATTATTATTATTATTATTAAGAACACAATATGTTTACCTACAATAATACAACTGGTCAAACGTTATACGTTCACAATTATTTAAGATTATATGTGGGTGTTATGACTTACGGTTGCAAATGGATTGTATGATGCCTGTGTTCTCTCAATATATCCATTTAAGTTGGAAAATTTAAGCCTTGTTCTCTGGATAATCAGTTTCAAATAAATTCTTATTATTTGTTCGTGAGACTATATATGTCTTATAAAATAATGGCAACGGTTTAGACACCTAGAAAAAATGAGTAATACATTTTTATGATGAATTTAAGAGAGCTCTTAACCGAAGGGGATGAATACGTGGTAGAGCCGTGCTGCAGTGATATTAGTAGTACAGTTGTAGCACGAATGGGTCGGCTCAACCGGGGAAGTACCACGCTCTCACCGAATACCAGCATAATATAGATGCTGCTGTGTTTCGTATGGTGAGTGTAGAGAACCGAAGACCCTTTTTACTGGAAACGAGGCATTCCAACTTAGTTCTCACGGGTAACAATGCATCTGCATTTTGATTCGTAATTGAGGTTAGATGTAGATGTCTATGGCCCACAGCAACCACTTACCATCAGGTGGAGTGTGTGTTCGTTTTCCATCCTATCCTATAAAAAATGCATACGTTAGATCTTTCATTATTAAGTGATAGAAGTGAAAAAAGCAAGAGAGGTGATTCAAGATCGTGTCAAATGGAAATTGTTGGTCTCCGCCAACCCTTTTGTGTAACAGACGTGAGAGTTAATATTACTTTTATAAAAATAATGTCTAATTGGATCCTCTTTCGCCACAACCACATAGCGTAATCCTGATGAGTGTCCAAAGAATTTAAAAACCGCGGTGAGTTAAAAAGCATACTTGTAAAGCGTTGTATCCAAAAAGCTAAACATGTGTCTGCCTTATATGGAATTTACTGAGGACTTACCGTAATTGCTTCGCTTGTTATGATCGTTCGGGAAACTATTTTCATTATTATTTTAAATCATATTCAGTACTACTCTCGCATATTAGCCTAACGGGGCTTTGAATCCGAAATTCGAATCTCTCCTAACAAAAGCATTCAATGTCTAAAATTAAACTTTTAATAAAAGATATTAACCGACTTTAAATTATTTTAAGTCCCGTTGTATATCTTATAACTTCTAGTAACGCGATAAAATCTACAAAATGTTTTTTATTTAATGTATAATATTCGTATAACCAAAAGTAATCGTTATGTAAAAACCGACTAAAAAACTAAAAATAATAAAATAGTTTTGAAATAACACCTTTTACGACAATGACTAGTGCATCAAAGAATTACGAGTAAAACCTTGACTTAGAAACTATAATGAGGATTTTTTTAACGTAAAGATTTAAAATTGGGTTTTAGTTTCTGAAGGTATCAAATCAATATAATCAACAATATCACAAGTACAAGGTAACAAATAAAATAGATACTGTAAAAATCCAATCCTCTAATTTTTGCCACCCTTATGGGTACATTTTTTCTTTAAATTTAACTATGATCGTTTTTTACAGAATAAGGGTAAAAAGCTAGCACACATTCCACCTGATAATGAGTGAGTTTTGTGGGCCATAAACATCTTTATTTATCCTCAATTAAGGGTCAAAATGCTGATGCGTTGTCACCCCTGAAGACTGAGATGGATTGCCCCGTTTCCAGGAAAAAGGTCTCCGGTTCTCTACACTCACTATACGAAACACAGGCAACATTAACCTATTTTATGCTGGTATTCCGTGAAAACGTGTTCCTGCCACCTGGTACATACCATTTCCCACCAGAACCATTCGTGCTACATCTCTTGCCTCTTTTACCTTTTCGAGGTACTAAACTATTGTCGAGTTTAATAAAAATAATTATTTAAATTGATGTATCCGTTTTTGAGAAATGGGTAAAAATGCATATTATGTAGGTAATGAAATGAAATAATAGGTAAGAAAATAAAAATGAAAATTCTTAATTTTCGAACGTATGTAGTTTAGTTTTTAGTTTCGTTTGTCTAACATTGACATGTTTTTAATCTACGACCGTTTTAAGATGAGCCGTAGTACTATGTGTTATTTATTCTGTGCATACAAAGAATACTGCATCCTCGTCGTTTCTTCTCCGGACCCAGGAAGCTGTGTCCGGAGAAGAAACGACGAATGAAACTGCAGGTATCTTCTTTTTTGTTCTAATTTTTAGGCTAAATCAAGAATATTCGTATCAAAAAAATATATAATCAAAACCTAACGCATAACGTGTAATCGAATCATGTTCGTGAATAAAATTTCACAACAAATGAAATAAATTAAAATACTATAAACTTAAAAAACACGCGTCGAATATGAGAACCTCGTTCTTTTTTAAATTAGTTTAAAAAGGATAAAGCTAATAAAATTCTATGAACGAAATAAAACCATTAAACTGTGTAAATAAAAGTATTATGTTATAAAGAATGATTACTGCGGATTATCACGACTGTAGTAAACAGTGTATAGGACATTAAATCCCTATCAGAGTTTCTTCGAAACCACAAACGCTAGAGATCAAGGGATTAAAAATAAAACACGAAACCATAAAATAACAAAATAAAAGCGGTCCATCGAACACCTGCCCTAATTACAAGACCTAACGAATACGCATCAAACCTGTTCATATACACAAAAACAAAAGTACACGCGTGTAATGCGTTCCTATAAACCGATAATAATACTTAAGTACAAATCAGTAAGGTCCTCATTCTAATGATAAATAATATTACTGGCCGCAGAATTACTTTTGTAATTCTATACTCATCTCGGCCGCTTTTTTCTGGACATCGACTACTTTATAATATATTTTTTGTTGTGAGCTATTTGCAGGGTTTTGTTCGTATAAAAAGGCTTCTCATTATTCTTCAAAACAGATTTTTATTTAAAGTAATGAATTATTGCGTTTACAAACTTACAAAGTAGCATGCATACGCTTACGAATATCCAGTAAAATATTGTTTGTGTGTTGTTTTGCATGTGTTATAAACTTTATTTGTTACAAGCAAATTGTTTGACACGATTATGTTTAACCACGACAAAGTTCTTTTAGTACTGAAGACATAAAGTTAAAAATTTTTAGTTACAGCCTATGTAAGCCCTACTCCTGGACACAGGCCTCCGCTCATTTCCGAGAGGGTTTTAAAGCAAGGAATAGTTCGTCGCTCTGCCCCAACCGTGCGGGCTTCACATGTCTTCGAAATATTTTATTTATTATTTCTCAGACATGCAGGTTTCCTCACGATGTTTTTCTTCACCACCGAGCACGTAATAAATTAGCAATTAAAATTGCAATTAACAATTTCATTGGTGCCGGCGGGGATCGAACCCGGTTTGCTCGCGTACTGTGAAATTTACCG
>DWHP01003257.1:0-13581 GCA_018247895.1 Parnassius honrathi
AATCGTCCTGAGCACTCTTATCTATGGTTTCGAGTAAACTTAGTGATCATATACTCTTTGGTTCTAAGGCGTCCCTCCAAATAATACTATACTCTTTGGCGCGGTCTACAAGGTAACATTTAGAGGATCCAACTAGTCTTCGAACGTTTAAGGGTTAAGCGATTTTTACCTAGAATTACATTGTTGTTAATATCGTGACGGCTTTTTTTATCGTTTTAAGCCAACACCTTCCGTAGTACGCCCACGGGAAAAATAAATTACAAAGTCGAACGATAACGAGGGTCATTTATCTGTTCAGTTACCCCAGCAACCGTTATTGCCCACATTTAATTTTTAAATAGTAAAAGGTTATTACGTTTGTGAAAAACTATTATTCGCTTAGCCTTAATGTCTTTGTTTGTATTAGATGTGAAAGTTTATATTAAATGTTTCATGAAATTCGCTGGCCTGTTAACCATAATAACGTATCATTATAATGTGAACAGTTTTAAGCCAAAAGTTAAATCTTTTTGTTCGATTTATGGTATAAGTACCCGCAATAACTTTCATTATTACTTATCGTACCTACCTAAATATGTTAAAAGATGTCGAAGGAAATATTGGGAGGGAGCAGCTTCCTAGTTTGCATTCAGTGTAAAATTAACTTGTTGGAGTTTTGTTATAATTTGATAGTTCATGTGAAGTATGATTTACATGTGGTACAATTTAAAGTTTGAAATGTTTAAGCTATCTAACAAAATAAATGATTACATTTAACGTGCTACGAATTGAAAGAAAATAAGTAGCCGTTGTGTATTCTAATGTTATTGATAAGTGTTACAGTTTACATCAAATGGTCGACGGTTAATTGAATATGGCCAGGTGCAGCCGAGCCAGGGTAAGATTGAAGCTACACCGCTGCAGCCTGCTGTTTCTCGGCGGATATTACGGCAAGACAACTCAAGCGGCCGCTAAAAACACGGTTCTGTGGCGGGGAGAATGGACGCCAGATACGTGTGCAGCGTTTTTCATGAACGCTAATTTATTTTAATAGGAACGTGTGTTTGCCTAGTGGCAGCTACCTATGGCGTGTGCTTTGCGTCACTGTGTTACGTGGTGCTGGCGTTCTACGTGTGGGCAGCACCGCGCAGCGGCCGCACTGGGCGCATTACCGTCTGCTGCTGGCGCACAGCCCAGCCTACGTATCTGCATACAGCTTCCTTTTTACAATATGTGTAATGGTTTGTGAGTGCCATGTCACACAGTTGCCATTTCTTATAAGAATGTGTGGTGAACTTTGTAAGTCCAGAATGTTATGGTTTGCAATACATTTATCTTCACATCTTTTAATTTTTAATTTTGCGAAGCGGATTCATCTGATCATTTACTTGTTTTATGCACCTGGAACACTATTCCAATCATAAATTACTTTGGATGCCAACTTTACGAGACATGTTTTGGATTTACTTGAGTGCACGCTAGTAAATATAATGTAGTTGCTTCCATCTCTTTTTTTTTTACTGTTGTGGACTTAAAATTTACATTAAAACTACTCTAAGTAAAATCGAATACGAAAAAGGTTTCGGATACTTATTGACACTAGCTTTGTGACAGCCACTGAGAGGTATGCAAACTTGGTGCCTATATCTACAGTTTTGAAGTGGTGACAGCTCGCTGGCGCGAACGCAGCGGCTCGCTGGCGCGAATGCAGCGGAACCGCTCACTGGAGCGCATTTAGATGGGTTGCGCGTCTTCAGTGTATTGAGCGATCTGTGCCATAGCGACTACTTTCATTATTACCAAAGGATACAAAGGGCGGACTTAATACCATGAGGCATACGATACCAGCCAAAAATGTGGTGTAATTTGATGAAGGTGCAGCAGTATAAAGTAAAATATATACTGCCTCATTGGCCTAGTGTTCGTTAGCCTGACTGCTAATCATGAGTTTCCGTGCTCGCATTCCGGGTCGCGCCAAAAAAATCAGTTGTTGAGTTTTCTGTTAAGAAATTTTCAGTAGCAATCGTAGTCAGAGAATTCCATGTTTCCGTGCCTTGGAAAGCACGCAAACCCGTTGGTCCTGCGCCTTATTTCTTCCTTTATCATGTCGGTTTGCAGTCCCATCAGGCTTTAAGAGTGAGAGAAAAGAGAGTGAACCTGTGATTTCGCATACTTTATACTCGGGTACTATAATCCTGTCCCGCGCAGATGGCTAGTCTCCATAAAGACTGGCTGCCGTGATGGAAATTCAGTCTGGAGGACATTATTTTAGTACAAAATAAAACAAAAATTATATTTGAAATCAACTACACAAAATAACATCCATTATTAACTACGTAATATATTCATTTAAATTAATAAAACTTTACAGGAAGTAAAGTTTTATGTACAAACCATTTCTTTTTTACATAGGTACAGTCAGCCTTTTCCATTTAAGCCATTCAAGATTCTCGAGTGGCATCCTCGTACCGGTAGGCGAAGAGTAGGGCGACCCCCACTAGATGGAGTGACGACCTGGTAAGACATGCAGGAAGTCGATGGATGCAGGTGTCTCAGGACCGTGCTTTGTGGCATACCTTTGGGAGGCCTATGTTCAGCAGTGGACTTGTGAAGGGCTGTAATGATGATGATGATGATGATGATGTTGATGATGATGATGATGTTGATGATGATGATGAATGTGATTTATGGTCAACAACGTTTTTGCCTACCGATCGACCCTTACGAATATGTGCGTGCGCACTTCGCTCTGTCAGTGTTCGGTTTACGACAAATTCGAACGCGTTACGCGTGGAATTGTTTTGCTTGTTTTGCGTACGCAATACACATTTGGTTTACGACAAGCTCGGACGTGTTCCTTGTGGAATGCACATTATTGATTTATCTTTAATTATGTCATCCAAAAGTTGAAAAAAATGAGTCATTTGAACCTAACAAGAAAACACGAAAAACACTGTCTTTGAAGTGTAAACTATATATTTTCACAGACTTTGAATCGAAAATAAGTTTGTGAACAGGCAAAGAAATTTGACCTACCGGAATCAACAGTCCGAAAAAAGGGTCAGTTTATTAGTATAATCAACGGCCCGTTTTAAAAAATAAAGAAAAAATTACGGAAGCTGTAAAAGGCTCTCAATTTTTGAACGTAAGAAGTAGAAAAACTTAACTGTTCAGGCGACATTGTTAGAATATAATATGAAGCCTTCGACATCAAAACAACTTCGGTTTATGTTGTTTTATTCATAGTAATGTAAATTGTATTTATTATCTAACATTTTATTAAACATGATTCTTCTAAATTATTGCTTTCTTTAGACTCTGGTCCCGGTTTCACAAACTTTGTACCTATTTATATGCAAAATTGGACCCCCGACTTACCTATCGCGTAAGTCCAGGGTATTACTGTATACTTATATTATAGGCTTTTAAATTACAGATTCTATTATTATATACCTGCAATATATATGAATAAAATAGCGTTTTGCAATCAAGTTGTAAGAATATATCACACTGGTGTATCGCACCGGTATAAAATCACTTGGTTTTTGTAGTTTGCAGCACGATATAAGTCATATCGTGTAATTACGACAACCATGAAAGAAAATGATGCTTACCTATAGGCATTGTCCGGCAATCCTCCGTTACAACCGTGGTCCAGTCCATCGCAGTCAACCAGCTCCTGCTCGCTCAATGATACCAGATTGCCTGTCTTTATCTTCCACTGACCCTCAATGTTGCCTGCAATTCATGTCAACCACACTATTATATGTTATTTTGTTGGAATTATCTACACTCAAAACCTTAACTGATATAAAATGTTAAAAGTAACCAATATAATAAGTTCCGCCTTAAACACGCGGGATATATCATTACTCATACATATATCTTTATTTGTATATACCAGTAGGTATGAGGCGAAGGTTAGCTACATAAAAATTCACACTTCTTATAATGAAAATACAAGGCTCATAAAATGTAACATGACCCTTAGGTGAACGAAAATCTCGTATGAAAAACTCCAAGTCCTAAACCCCCTCGACAATCATTTCAAGACCTGTTGCGGTAACACTCAGCAAATATGATAATAATAGATAATTACAATAAATTAGACCTAACATTAGTACTATTTATATTATTAGCCATAGTTGCCACGCTTGACAAGTGAGTTGGTAACCGCAGCCGCCCATCTCCTAATTCGGGATGATATGGGGTAGTGGATATTTTCCCCCTACACAGTTTCTTAAATAATTATTATTATCAAAACCGTCCACTTACTGGACAGATTTAGCCAAGGATTAGATACAATGACGATGCGTGGCTAGGGATTCGCGCTGGCAATATCCCATCATTCACAGATTTGGTCTGGCTAAGAGTGATATTCTGCTTCCTGGCAATTCATAAAATTAAATTTTTGATACCCATCGAACCAGATAGTGTAATGAATCCCCTGATAACTAAATAGGTACATACATAAATACGTGGCGGTTAAATTAAAAAGACTAATACCTGTAACACTGAAAGCCCAACAACTGCCACATGACCCTTGGTTCTTTACTTGAGTGACAGCGCCACGTTCGCGCCAGTCGATCTGATCAGGCAGGCTAACATCCGGTATGACTGCTTTCCTCATAGGAATGTTATTATCATTTCTTAAGCTTGGCTTCAACCCCAAATATTTACTGCTAAATTCCTCATATGTTAGGTCAGTAAATTTTGTAACACCATACGTCGCAGTACCTCTCTCGTGAGTGTTCAGTTCGTGGATCTTCTTTACGTTTTTCTTAAAGATTTCAAATCTCTTCAACATATTTTCACGGTCATTTAAATAGGCCGGCCGGTAGGTAGCGAGAAAATCGTAAAATAGATGTTGAGCTTGTAGATGTCTCTGTAAGGCATCGTAAAAATTCTCATAATTGCATGTTACGCGAAAATTCGGGGGGTGGTCTGTCCACGGCCGCATCCATACATTCACCCGACACAATGTGTTTGCACCCATATCACTGCTCAATGTACAATTTTGTTTAACGCTTAATGCTAAACAGTTTGTTGCGCCCACTTCCACTTCCATTCTGTAGTGAACACCAGCCACAACTTGCTTTTTTAATGAAATTATCTTTACAATTTTTTTCCGCCGAGGATGGGGGTACTTGGCTTCAATATGTTTTAAAGCTTCTGTAGCAAGATTTTTTGCATATTCAGAGTCCAAAGCGATATCTTGCGCAGGATGATCTTCGCACGTGACTTCAATGTCTTTCCCATTCTTCAGCCACAGCCTTTCCCAGACATGTGATACACAATGTCGTTTAGGCAAATCTAGGAAATCACAATTAGTAATATTTTCTACTAATTCATGTTTCAAACACGATGTATAGCCAACGTCAAAATCTATGGTAGTAACACGACCCGACGTTATTTTACTAGAATATTTGTTTATTTGAAACAATCTCTGTTTTTGTTTGTGTGAAGATAACATTTCAAGTTTCTCTAGCGATTCTTGGGCTAATTTTTCAATAGCCGTTTGATCACTTTGCGACATTTTTGAATTAATTGATCTCTTGTTGATGATATGTGACTTTTTAGATTCTTTTATATGTTTTGGTCTTACTGTGACTACATGATTCTTGCCATTTTCTTTTACGCCTAATAATTCCTCACGTAACGGTTGTTCATCTTCATAATCTTCGTCGTCTCCTTTGTAGCATTCAACATCTATTTTCATACGCCCCAACCACGGCCTATCCCAAATTTTAGTATGACAATACAAAATACAACTTCGCGGTTTCAAAGCGCCTTTTATACATTTTGGAGAAGAGGCAATGTAATCAATTTCGTACAACATTCCCGAAACAACTTTCAACACAACGCGTTTTACGAGAATAACCGCATGATGTCGTTTAATGCCTTCTAACTTTTGGTAATGACGTAATGATTTCTCAGCTAATAATTTAAATTCTGGGAGCGATGGATCTTGTTCCTCTCTAACACCTACATTCTTCTTCACTCGTTTCTTAACTTGACGGAAGCCGTCACCAATTTGACATGATACATCAATATCTTTCTTTTTAGCCCAAGACTGCTCCCACACCTTTGAAATACAGCTTATGACGTCGCCTGAACCCTGTTCTGGCTTAATCTTAAAATATAGCGTAGTCAAGCGGCCAGAAACAACTTGGGATGTGACTCTTTCGATTTCTGTAACTGTGTGAGGGTTCGTGTTTCCCGATGTCAAAAGGTACTTATGCATAGATTCCGTCGCGAACTGCATGTATTTAGGGTCATTAGGATTTTGCTCCTGCTGCCCGCCTGGTAATTGTCTTTTGATTTTCAGCGAGCTTTCTTCTTCAGTCTCTTGACATGTCACATTAATTTCTTTTACGTTTAACCAGGGTTTTTCCCATACTTGCGAAAAACACCTTCGAGGGACTGATGTCGAATCCTCATTTTTTACTGCCATTCGAAATAGAATTCTTGTAAGTTTTCCAGAAACTACTTGTACGGTAACATTTTCTATTTCATCAACTATTAAATCTTGATCAACATTTGACGACTGCAAATATTTTAGTAACGATTCTTCTGCTAAAGACCTATACAATGGGTCATTTTTGTCTTTTAATATTTGTCCTCCAACAAACTTAAGATTTGGGGATCTTTGAGACCTCGCTGTTTCTTGTTTAAATTCTGAACTAATTGAATCGAAAAAACGAATCAAATCATCGATAGCTTTCTTTTCCCCGTTCAAAATTTTTTCTTTATCTTTTTCTACAGTAATAAAATTAGTATTTCGAGTATATTGTTCATTTGCTTTAGCTTTAGATATAATTTGCAAATTCACATGATCTAACTCTGAACTCTGTGTTATTTTATCGTAGCTTAACGTAGATGTTTCCAAGAAACGATTATAAGGAATAATTTCTTCTTCTAATTTTTTCAGCTCTTCTGCTGTCAATGTCTTTTGAGTTAACTGCTCCGCTTGTAAGTCTGAATTATGTATAGCCTTGAGTATATCATCCACAGATCCCGTGTTAAGAATTTTGTCGTAGTCTGGTTTTTGTCTGCCGTCTTCCTTTTCTCCTTGATCATAATTGGAAGGATTTATAATACTGTCATTGATTTCCTTATTTCCATCAGATATAAATTCGCCATCATCTCCGAAAATCCATTCTTCTGTGCAGTTGTTGGCCAAAATTGCTCTATATTTTAAGCCATTGTTAAACCTGACCCAAGGTTTTTCCAAAATAGTTATTTTACAAGGCTTCGTAAAGGAACATTCATCTGTTACTTCATTCGTACAATTGTTATAATCAACTTTTATCTTAAGAATATAACGTACACCGTTCACCACCTAAAACATGAAAGAACTTATATAACAAGAGAATGTGAGTAAACAGGAAAGCAGTAACTTCCAATTACTACTTAATATTTCAAACGAAATTAGGAACTAAATGATTAATGATTTAAAGAAAAGCAAACTTGTATTTTTTATCAATAAGGTTACAACTGACCTGAATCTGCCTCTCCACTTCGATGACCGTATTTAATGCATGTTTAACATTTGGTTCATGTCTATTAAGGTGTCGAATTCCCAACCCAGCTAAATCATCGACACCAGCAGCGTGAGGATTCACAAAAGTCGAACATCCAATACACGGCGTCAGTGGCGTTTCCTTTGGTATAGCGACAAACTGTTCCCCTGAGATAACCTAAACCAAATTTAAAGTTAAAGTTTAAAGACGGCCAACGCCTCCTACTTGGACTCTACTGCCTTCGCCCATTTATGAGTTAGGTAACCTAGAAGATCACCAGCCGAGTGACCGCGACGGAACCCGTACTAGCGGTCACTAATCAGGGGGTGATCCTCAAGGTACCTCATAAGCTGGCTGATAATAATAGATCCCATTATTTTAGAGAACAAGGAGGTGATGGCGATAGGCCTATACTTGGACGGATCAGGGCGGTTACCTATTTTAGGGACCGGGTGCACGAAGGCTGTCTTCCATGATCGAGACTACGCCTAAGGAGTAGGAGTACCGGAAAAGACGCGTTAAGACCAGTGCCAACTCCGGAGCACACGTTTTCAGCACAATAGGAAGGACGCTATCAGGCCCACTCGACTTGTTGATGTCCAGGAAGAGGAGTGTTCTGCGCACCGTGCGTTGGGTAAACAGCACATCTTGCATGGAGCACTCACACTGCGGGATACTCAGCGGTGTGTTCCCCCGTCATCAAGAGTCGAGTTGGATGCAAAGAGAGAGCCCAGTAGAACGGCTTTGTCCTTTGCGGTGTGGGCCAGTGAGTCATCTTCCCTGTGCAGAGCCTTGGCGAGAGACCAGAATACACGTGTTCCCGCAGGAAGACGAACAAGTTTCTCGCCAATTCTGCCGATGTGCTCTGACTTTGCCTTGACAATGACACTTTTGTAGGACCTGAAAGCAGAATTATACTTCTTTTTAAGAACGCTGATATTTACAACCCGAGACGTCGATGCGCTAGCCCAGGCCTGGTAACACTCTTGCTTATGATGTAATGCAATTTTACGGGAGCGACCAAACCAAGGCTGGGTTCTGCCTCCCATAGGTACCACAGATGATGGAATAAATAGTTCCATTCCCTGTAGCACTACATCAGCGACAGAATCAGCAACAACGCTGGGATCATCCGGATCAGACAATGGTCCGAGGAGCCAAGAGGGGCATCAACGGAGACCAGATATCCATCCGGATGAGAGGTCAGCAGAAGGTCCAACAGGAAAGCTACATAATCTTCCACATCTGGGATCCGCGTAGGCGAGGTAACCAGTTGTGTCAGACCATATACCAAAGCAAAGTCATAAACAGATCCACCCGCATGATCGGTTAAACGAGAACCAAGCCATTCAGCATGGTGGTCGCTAAAATCACCAAGTATCACGATTTCTGCAGACGGGACCTGTTGCAGCACGGAGTCTGCAGCCATCTGGACGTGGTCGATCAGCCGGTTTGTGTCGGCATTACCACTATGGGACCTATATAGGCATCCGTAGACGCGGGGATGGTTGTCGCTGTCTACGCGTAGCCATAAGATGGAGAGGTCCGTACCTCTAGGCTGCCGAGGCGTCGAAAACAGATGTCCTGACAGAAACTCCAGCCCGGGGCATAAAAGAGTGTTCTAATCTGTACCCCGGGCAGGAGAGATATGAAGTGTCAGCCGGAGAGGACACCTGTGTCTCAATTAGAAAGAGCAAGGCCGGCTTCGCCGTTTCCAGATGGTAGTGGACGACGTTAAGGTACGAAGTCCCCCTGACGTTGCAGAAATCCACGGATAGCATGGCAGAGGCCGCCTTTGACTTTTTGCTGTTTGCCCCGAGCAGGTTTAGTCTCGAGTGGAATTCTATAAAAAAATATTCAAATAAATGGCTGCAGAGTTGGTGTAACGCGACTGATTCTTACTGACTCAGTTACTTGCGGGGAGGCCCGCACCCAGTAGTGGGTTTGTGGCGGCGTTGTCGTCGCCCTAAAAGCGAAAAGCACCAAAGCCTAAACACTTCGAAGTTACGAAGTACTGCTATATACATAGAATAGCTCTGAACCAATACAGGAAGCGTTGACCGCTCTCCGAGCTGCCAAGTGTTTATAACTATAAAAATAAAAGTTTAAACTTTAACTTAAAAGAGAAATAAGTATGAATGGCGAAAAGCTTACAGTACTTAACGGCAATTAAGCGAATAATAAATTAGATAACGCCGAGTGGTCGGCGTCAAAGAAAATCTATGTTCAATTTAAATTGTTTATACGTTCCGATAACCGTCCTTCTCAGTGCAAAGCATCGAAGTCTAGGTAATAATAGTCTTAAGAATGCAAAGACATTGCATATCTCTGTATAACTTTCAAAACAAATTTTTCTTTAATAAAATAAGAACAAGCATATTATAATGAGCAAATATCATTTAAACACAAATAGAGAACGTTTTCACACAATATCTTTATCCCGCTACTGGGTCAAGTCGTTAAGATCAATTGGTCAGGGTCCTGCATAAGTGCGACATATTTGCACTTCGATATGATTATAGACATAAAGTATAAATATGATGGGTCGATAATAATTTATTAGAGCAATAATAACATCATCACACCAATTAAAAACCAACGCCTATACTCATGAAAGCGATATCTTAATCGATAGCCAATTTAGGAATTGTTATAGTTGCTCTCTCTCTCTTAACTAAATGACAATGGAGAGACAGGCATAGAGATACGACTTCAAATAAGACCGCAAATGTTATAACTTTAGTAGAATTTCGCGTTTTCCGTCAACACAGAAAAAATACCATGCTTTGTCTCTTCTACTTGCTTTTGATTTTTTTTCCTCACAGCTTACTAAGTCCACAGCTGAATATAGGCCTCTTTATTTTCAGTTGTTATTAGGAAGACTCAGCTGCTCATCTCCTGATTTATTTTCCTCTGTCGTCTTTTACGACACCCACGGGATTAAATGGGATGTTGGATAATCTTACACCGCCACTACACGTTTAAACTCTACTCAACTCTACAAACAATTCGTCCTAAACACCTTACCTGGAAGGCGAATAGACGCAGTGCTGCTAATCAATAGTTTAGGTATATTCGCGTAAAATTCCGTTGGGTACTTTATATATATGTAAACCATTTTGTAATTGTATACTGCTACAAACTGATAAAAATTTTAAAGTAATAATAATAAGTAACCATACGATACATCGTAGTATATACGTATAACAATTTACTAAAATAAAATTCAAGACAGGTAACTGAATTTGCGTTACATATCACACGGAACGGAACGCAACAAAATGACAAAAATGTGGTAAAATCTTACAACGTACAGTTTTCAAAACAGAAGTAAAGAAGCGTCGTCTAAGAAATAATGTAAATAGAACTGTGAAAGCGCTTTCTCTTTTTATGGCTCCTCTTAAAAGTGACAAACGAGCAAACAGACTGCCCGATGGTACTGTGGCCCATAGAAACAGTATATAGAGCCAAGATACAGCTACATATAGTTGCAGCACGAATGGCTAATGGGTAGGACTACGTCCTCGCATAACCTGCGTGGAACGGAAGAATAATGCTGCTGTGTTACGTCGTACGTACTTTTAGTGTAGTGTAGAGCCCAAGACCATCTTTTAAACCGACTTAAAAAAATGAGGAGGTTCTCAATTCGGAATCTTTTTATTATGTATGTTCACCGATTACTCGCAGACACCTGAGCCGATTTGCAAATTTAAATTAAATTATTTAATTTAAATTTTACCCAAATCGGTGGAGCGGTTTTTAAAAAATCAACAATAAATTATTTTATTTCTACGACACAAGTTCTGCATTTTGATTCTTATTTGTGATAGATGCAGATGTATATGGGCTCCAGCATCCACTTTCCATCAGGTGAACTATGTGCTCGTTTTTAACCCTTCTATAAAAAAAACAAGATCAAATTCAACTATACAAAGAAAAAGTGTCCGCCACGCTGCCCTAATGTGTATTGGCGGACTACACATGTCTTCGGAAAATGTTTTTGTTATCCCTCAGACATGCAGTTTTCCTCACGATGTTTTCCTTCACCGCCGAGCACGTGGTAAATCAGCACTTAAAATTGAAATTAACCATTCTATTGGAGCCGGCGGGGATCGAACCCGGAATGCAAATTTACAGCGAGTGCTAAGCCTCTGAGTTACCACTACTCTAATTTCACAAAAAATGTCGTAAAAAGCATATGTTCGCTTTTTAATTCGCCAAAACGATTTTTAAAAAAATACTTAAGCTTGTAATTTTTTGTTTCGCATTACTGGTATCGCATCATCCGATTAAATAGATGATTAACAAAGTATTTATAAAACGTTTCAATAAATAGGTACTTCATAGTATGACGTGTTTCTGATACATTTGCTTTGTTCTCTTAATTATTATAGCCAGCCAGTATATTTATGTCGTCATCCAGAACGCTAGTTGCATGTTTATAAATGTTTATGATTGTTCAATGTAGTGTATTTTTAACGTTCTGTGCCAAATTGAGATAAACGGAAAACTAAAACGGAATCACCGCGGGGTTTGTCTTGTCAGTGTATTTGTTTGTCACAGATCATTTCATATATTCTTTCATTGCAGACTATCAAATGTCTACCTGAACATAAGTCTTCCCCATAGACTGCTTCATAAGGGATTTTACCACAGTTGCCACGCTTTCATTACAGCCCATTACAAGTCCACTGCTGAACATAGGCCTCCCTCAAGGTACGCCACAAAGCACGGTCCTGAGCCACCTGCATCCATCGACTTCCTGCATGTCTTACCAGGTCGTCACTCCATCTAGTGGGGGGTCGCCCTACACTTCGCCTACCGGTACGAGGATGCCACTCGAGAACCTTTTTTCCCCAACGGTTGGTTCTTCGAGCTATATGGCCGGCCCATTGCCACTTCAGCTTACTAATCCTTAGGGCTATGTCGGTCACTCTGGTTCTACTGCGGATATCCTCATTTCTAAGTCTATCACGCAGAGAACCATTTATATTATCACCATTTATATTATCTTCCGTTATTAACAGAATGTTGCAGCAGCAAATTATCAATGTCTTCAAGAGCTGTTATTATTTTATAATCGCTTGAACTTCTAAGATTTAAACCGAAGAGTGCTACAGAAGGTGTAGTATTACTTTTAATAAAAGTGTTATTCATACCCCATTGTACAGGAAGTCTTCCTATACAATATGGAAGGTGGGAGTCCCATTTTTTATCCTCTGTGCCGATACACTTTTCTGTCAAAGAGTCAATTACAATTTTATCGTAAGGTTCTATCTATCCGTTGGTAGCAGCTCATCTCCTGTTTCAGGTACGATACACACGGCATTATGCGTTATAGTGAATATTATTGCGCCGCGCCACCACACAGAGCTAAGCATTTTTGCAAAAGACGGTTACCCGATACAGGCCTGAGTCAAAAATACGAATTTTTCAGGATAAGCGTCTAGAGTTTAGAGTAAAAATAAGCTATATAACAATTTCTAACTCTTTTCTGAAAGTCAGTTTTTATAATTGGTTCATGGAATAATAATGTCCTCCAGACCGAATTCCGGCCATGGGGACCTGCCTCAACGGAGGCTAGCCATCGACGCAGGACAGGATTATAGTGCCCGAGTGTATGCGCAAGCACAGCTGCACTGTCTGTTCCCTTACTCTCATAGCCCGATGGGACAGTAAACCGACACGACCGGAGAGAGATCAGGCGCAGGACCGACGACTTTACGTGCTTTCCAAAGCACGATGATGAGACTCCGCCAACTTCGTGACTCCAGGCAGCTACTGTGATTTTTTGACGGAAAAACTCAATACTGTGTTGTTTTTGACATAACCCGGGATTAGAACCCGGGACCTCAAGATAAGCCGTTGCATTTACAACCACTAAACCAACAATGCATGAATGTATAGTTCATGGAATATCAACTATACATTATATGAAACTAATTACGGCTTGCATCGCGCTTAATTTTATCTTCACGGATTTTATCGTGTGTCATTTAACGAGCAGAGCGGGACAGTATTTCATGCCGGCACACCGCCTGCAACTTTACAAGGCACAGGTTCGGCCGCACATGGAATA
>DWHP01003258.1:0-13580 GCA_018247895.1 Parnassius honrathi
TCACTCAGATTCAGCCCTAACATACTCCTTAGCGACCGCATTTCTACTGCATTTATTCTACTCTCGTGCTTCTTCTGTCAAACCCAACTTTCACTACCATACGTTAAAGTAGGGACTAATACAGCATTGTGAATTGCCATACGTGTCTTTTTTGACACATTCTGACTTTTCACAATAGAGTGTAGTGCCCCATTTACATTATTTCCTGCATTCACTCGTCGTTCAATATCTTTATGATATCTCCGATCCCTGCTGAATACACATCCCAAATATACGAACTCATCCACATGCTCATTTAACTCTCCTTCTATTCTTATTTCACATACCGTTTTGCTTTCTTCTTTTTCAAAAACCATTACTTTCATCTTACTTGCGTTCACTTTCATTCCCCTTTCTTTTAATGACCTGTTCATTAATGTAACTATTATTTGCAACTCGGCCGCCGACGCCGCAAATATGACTTGATCATCGGCGTACAAAATACGGCATTTGATGGTTAACTCACCCATTCTTAACCCGCATTCTTCAACTTTCAAATTTTCCAAACAACGGTCCATAAATAGGTTTAACAGCCACGGGGAAGCTACACAGACCTGTCTGACACCTTTACGGATGCCAAACCAGTCCGAGTAGGCCCCGTTGATCCTAACACAATCACTCGAGTCCCTATACAGAAACTTTAATGCCTGTATCAACCCATTACGAATATCCGTGCAGATAAGAGAAACACTACGGTACTTGTGGAAATGTCAGATTATAATTCAAAAATATAAAACTTTTCTCTCTTTCTTGTAACCACATATAAAAAGTTTAAAAAACAATAACACACTTAAATCGACTAGTGACCTCATAAACTTCGAAAAATTTAATCTGGGCATAAAATCGATAAAACCTACGCGTCCCAAACCACCGAAGATACTTGGGTTACCAAAAATACACAAGCCTCCACTGCGCCCAACAGTTTTCGAAAATATCCTCATCACTCAGAGGACACTCAAGAGCACAAACATTCCTTTCTGGCCGTTTTGTCAGCGAGATTATAGACTGTCCATACTTCCATAACATAGCTTCATTGACTGGCAGACAATGAAGCTATGCTCAGCTCTGATGTGCAGTAATTGTTCACATGATTACCTATTGAAGGCTAGGTTTCAATTATATCCAGAAAGCTGGAATAAAACCTATATGGCCGTGTTATATATGTAAAGACCTCCTCCCTAAAACGACCGGGCTGATATACGGGTCTTGCACCGCCGATCTAAGATCAACAAACTATTGACCTTCTATTCACAGACCAATACCACCACGCGAGGTGGGCGTGACCTTAGGCGAAGACATCCGATTCCGTACACGACCCCGTTTCTTAAAAGAATGGATGGACGACTAAGATGATGGGCTCCTATTGGTATGGTATCTGTCCTGATGCCTAACGTATTTCATGGACTATATCTTCTTTTTGTTCGTATTACGTAGCTCATTACTATGTAATGCATGACTCTTAAGTTAATTCAAAGCTTATCTTTAAGAAAAACTACATAATTAAATAAATACGTTCTAACACATAGAAACTTACTAAACCATTTAGGGAACACTACACCCCGTCGCCAACAGTCTACCCCTAGTGCGTGAGCACCATCATCCGTGAAGCGTCGCGAGGACCAAAACTATTATTCAAGACGTAGGTCTTCTTAGGATGCCTGTATTCGTGATGACGTCAACAACTAGTGTAACCATCTTTCCCAGGATACGTTCTATGGTACCTCACAGCCAGGTGTTTGTGAATGATCTGTTATTAGAACGCCTTCACCCACCTTTGGTTCTATGAACCTTCCATCGTTGCCAGTAGGAGGTAACAAAGTAGGCATGTATTCCTTTAACCATCTCTTCCAGAAATGATCAGCTAGCTTTTGAGCAGCTCTACAATTGGATTGACCCACTAAATGTCACTCTGTAAATAAACCTAGTAGACGATCTCCACAACAGCGCCCGAGAAGAAAGTGATTCGGTGTTAGACCCTCTTCAGGGCCATTCATATTTACCGTGACTAACGGTCTCGAATTTACCGTATGCTCAGCTTCCCTAGCAACGCGAATGCAACCTAACAGCTAGAATGGTAAGTCTGGACTTTTTATACACCGACTCATCTTCAATGGGTGTTAAATGTGGACATCGTTTTAATAGTTCTCGGCCCAAACATTATAGAGAGACATTAAGCGCTGTTATGATTTGCACGCTTATATCTTCTAAGTTGCGTGTGAACATTCCTGTAATCTTAAAGTTCAGGCGATACGAACCATTGTTGTTTATTCGTTTACTTATGCCCTGAATGTGTAGCTTTTCTTTGGGACCGCGAGGAGCTGACTTCTTAGCTATATGCTCTTCTATGAGCGTCATGGTTTAACCTTCGTCCAGAAGAGCTGTGATCGTAATCTTATCTCTAGGTTTATACAGCTCAACCGGTATAATCTTTAAAAATGCACATGCCATTGCATTAACCGTATTCACGGTTGTGATGTGCGCCTCTTTGCCTTTATCGTCCTCTTGTGACGGGGATTCCTTATCGGAATATCTGTGCAGAATACTGTGATGTCCCATCTGCCATCCATCTACACCACATTTCGCCCTACACGACGTCCTTCAGCAATAGGGTTCTAGACATTGGAAGAATATGTTCGCTTTCTTAACCGCTTCCCATTTTGCACGATTATTCGTATTTTTGAATTTATTGCACTTCTCTATAGTGTTCTTTATGGCATATAGCACTATTGCATATTGCCATACCAGTGAGCGTATCTTGAGTTATCATAATTTTTTTTATAGGATAAGGCGACAAATGAGCACACAGTCTACCTGATGGTAAGTGGTTGCCGCGGCCCATAGACATCTATATCTATCCTCGATTACAAATCAAAATGCAGATGCGTTGTCACCCGTGAGGACTAAGATGGAGTACCCCATTTCCAGTAAAAAGGGTCTGCTATAACTGCTTGTCGGTTATATTTCTTATTTCCTTTACGCTCATAGCGTTTATCGACGTCGCGGTCGTTCGCAGACTCCTTGGCGGTGTGCACAATCCGTCCCAGGTTTTCAGAACGTTTCTATTTATCTGGCACATTCTCTGCAATGAACGGTACACCAAACTATTCACTCAACGAGTTTTAAAGGTCAACTATCTTTGGTAGTTCTGGTTCCATTAGATATTGAATGGAATTGACTTACTGAATAATTTTGCTAATCGTGATGACCTGTTGCCATTTCGCAATCTGCTTTCAGAGCCCAGCCCTTTCCCAGCCCGACCAGTGTTTTCGTCGATGCCGCATCTCCGATAGTCTCTTGACCGGTGTTCTCAGTTATCGCTTCGGTTTTGGACGCAATGGATTTCTGTGTACACTAGATTGCGTACCTCTGATTTCCGTCCTGCCGCTCGTTGCAAAAAATATTCATTTAGAATCCGTTCGAAAAATATTTTTGTGTGAATTAGAAATTATAGATTCATTGTGCTCAGATTTTGAAGATTTGTTGGACAAAATTAATAATCCTGAACTACAAATTGATCCCAATTATGTAGTGGATTACCAATCGCTTTCAGCGTTTGATTTAATGTGCCGCGTGAAGCGAGCTGCCAGGCGGCTCCAACCTGTAAGCTCAGAGTGACGTAAAGCCAGCAGTTCAGGTACACCCACGTGACGCACCTAGATTGCCGCCTATCGATGTCCCAATATTTAATGGTGATGTTAAAATTTGGCCGTTATTTATTGATAGTTTTCTGAATACTATACATAATAATCCCTCTTTATCGGATGCTGAAAAATTATATATTGATATTGACAAACTAAGTGGCAAGGTGCAATCTGTGTTCCGGTCTCACACCGACCGCGGACAACTATATATGTACGAGTATTTGTTAATTTTCGAATCGCTGAATTTTCGAATTGTTGAATTTTCGGATCGCTGAAAAATAAGTACGAAGATAAACGCATATTGGCGTCTTCATATTTAGACCAAATATTCGATCTTAAAGTTTTGTCGTCCGCAAATATTCAAAATCTCGAACAATTTAAGTTAGATTCGTAACGTCGGTAGCCGCTCTCAAAAATCTTAAATTTAATGATGTTATGGACTGTATTTTTACACGTTTCGTTAAAAAGGCTAGACCCGGACACCGTACGTTCGTTCGAAATGGAAAATCGTGGCTCCAACGTTCGACGCTTTAGCACTTTTCGTGCGAAACCAAATCCAAATAATGCAACGTTCATATAATGTAAAACAAGAAGTAAGAAAATACGTCGACTGTCGAATGGATGCACCGTCGAAGCCAACGAAGTCGCTAACATATGTAAACACATTATGTAAAGCTCATCAACATGGTAATTTATATAATTGTGCAAATTTTCGCAGGCGCTCACCGAGCGAGCGCTATAAAATAGCAAAAGCTAACAACTTGTGCTTAAATTTTTCGAGTAATAAGCATCGTGTTTCAGTGTCATATGTGTCACAATAAACCTCATACTATACTACATTTCGAAAATAACGCAGCATCCACGTTTAGCAAACCTGTGAGTGACGCTCCACTCACCGGGGCCGACGCGAACGCCTTATCTACAATGGAGTCGAATCGCATCGATGTTTCCCGCTTGGCATCATCGCACGCATGCTCGGGCGACGTTACTTTTCTTTTTTTTATAAGGAGGGTGACAAAGAGCACACAGTCCACCTTCCACCACATTTATCCTCGATTAAAAATAAAAACTCATATGCTTTGTCACTCCTGAAGACTAAGATGGAATGCCTCGTTTCCAGTAAAAGAGGGTCTCCGGATCTCTACACTCACGACACGAAACACAGCAGCGTTAAGCTGCTATTTTACGCTGGTATTCTGTGAGAGCGTTGTCCCTCCCTAGTCTGGTATAAAAAATAAATTAAGTAACACTGAGTCAAGAACGCTTGAATTTTCTCTCTGATGAATAAAGAATATGATTTGCTTAGAGAAATTGATATAGACAGTATTATTTCTAAATTTGTCTACATGAAATCTAGAAAAGTTACTTTGTATTAAGAGCTAATAAACATCTTGAGTATTGAATTGTTTTTACCACTTTATACTTAAGAACTTTTAGGAGATCAAGGGCCCTCGATAGAATTTGCTATGGGCCCCGCGCTTGCTTAATCCGGTTGTAGAAAAAGTGACCAACTGTTTCGGTCGACGCTTCCGCAATGACTAATTTCAATAATTTGGCTTTAGCGGATGCTAATTACTCCGTCCCTGGAGACATTGATGTGCTCATTGGGGCATCTATTTTCTCTCACCTCTCGTTATACAACAAGGTTATGGGTTACTCCTCGTGTATCGCACCTTACACATTAGAAACCGTATATTATTGTTGGTCCCGCTCCTACTGTTGATAATATTTGGGCAAAATTGAAGAAGTAAATGTTCCGCCTATACTTGGCCCGGATGACAAAATATGCGAGGAAATTTATGTCCGCACGACCGTTCGTGATCGTGATGGTCGATATATCGTAGCACTACCCGAAAGTCCCCTACTAAAGAGGATATTTTATCTATCAGTATCTCACGTCAATCGGCAGAAAAACGTTTTTATTGTTTGGACCGCAAGATTTATTATAATTACTTAATTTATTTATCAAGCTTTACCCAAATTTAAGGCAGCTTGTGGCAATGTTATTAACGAATACATAAAAGGGGGTTATATGTCGCTTGCGCCTCCAGAGATGAATAACTGTAAAGAGATGCCGTCATATTTTATACCGCATCATGGTGTCATTAGGGAAGACAAACTTATATCTAAGTTACGTGATGCTAGCGCTAAAACTAGCACCCGCCTCTCCTTTAACGAAATTCATTATAGTGGACAAAATTTACATGGCAACCTATTTAAATTAATAATAAATTTTTGTTCGTTTCGTATTGCGCTATCCGCTAAATGTTTCTTTGCATTGGGGTTCGTGAATGCAATCGTTAATCGAGCCTCTGAAGGTGTTTCAATTTAACCGCGTTTGCTTTGGTTTAAAAGTCAAATTCGTTTCATGCGCTACGCACTGTGAAGCAGCTCGCTGCTGAAGAAGGTTCCTCTTACCCTTAAGCTAGTAAGGCAATTGAGAATGGTATGAATATGGACGATTTCGTATACTCAGTTGATAATGAAAACGATCCATCTCAACCACCGCCGAAGTTATAAAACTCATGAAAGCAGGTCAATTTAATGCCATAAAGTGGACGAGTAATTCGCGTACTGTTTTGAATACAATCCCACAGTCACATCGTCTTTCGGCTATAAAGAAATTTGACAATTCCGATTCGTACAAAGTGCTCGGTTTGTGTTGGTCGCCAGTCATATGTGGGGTTTTTAACTTCTAAATATTATAATTCGGAGTTCACACATGTTTTAGCTGAAAACCGCAACTTGTGGTGGGAACGTTAAGCGACCAGCTTAACGTTCCCACCGCAAGTTATTTCGGAGGAAATTGGGAGACCAATATTAAAAGTCTAAAGAGTCATTTATATCGCGTGATCGGAGATCAAATTTTATCTTTTGAAGAATTACGCACTATACTCACACAGATCGAGGGTGTTCTGAATAACCGCCCTTTATGCCGTATGCTTTCCAGTGACCCCTCGGAGCCACTGGCTTTAACCCCGGCATATTTTTTAAATCTTACGCCTTTGAAGGACCTACCCGCTACAGATGTAGACGATGATAAACTCCACGTTCTTTCACGCCGTACCTTATTGGACAGGCTTGTGCAATCATTTTGGAAGCGATGGAGGACGGAATATCTGCATACGTTGCAGTCGCGGCGGAAATGATATACAGCAGTTAACCCATTAAAGAGAACGCGCCGCCTCTTCATGAGCTATTAGGAATCGTTGAAGAGGTTTTTCCTGGATCCGATGGAGTAACGAGGATAGCTCGTGTTAAGACCGCGATCGGGTCATATTTGCGTACCATTGTACGTCTCTGTCCTTTACGTAACCAATAATAATTTTCGAATAAATACTCCAATGAGAGGCGCGTTCCGCCAAGTGGAAAGGGAAGATGACGGAAGCTATAAGACGACGCGTGCCACCATCATAGTCGCAATGCAATTTTTATCGTACTCGCAAAGCCGTCAAGAGAGAAGTCGCTCGCTGCTTCCCCCAGATAAGTGCCCATCCTTATTATGAGCTGTTTTATTTGTTGTTCCTTTATCCTCAACGGCTCATCTCCCGTGGTGTCAGCCAACGCGTTAAATTAATTTCAAGGCAAGTATATTGTCCAAATTCCGCCACGTGCCACGTCCGCCATTTTGTTTCGGTTCCTTTTGAACAACGCTAATACAGTCTACTTAAACGTTCGCCCCGCCATACCTTTGGCCACTTTTCGCGCGCCCACTTTACTTTGCACTTTTATTTCCACTTTTTTCTCTCTTCTTCCTATTAGTTCTCTAAACTGTCGCTGATCCCTTACGAATTGCAAATTATACATTGTCATCTGCTTGTGCTTCACTGCACGGCAGGTCTCGGGCCTCAGGGCAGCCCCCACTACCCAGAAACTCCTCGCGATACTCGACTATGTACTGGCCCTGGGAACACTTATGGCCCTCTTGAAAATGCACGTTTGGGCTGTTGTCGACGCAGTCATACAAACCCTGCGCCTGTTGCACTACAGTCTTTGATACTGTGCATCTTCAAATTGGCTGCAATGACGTCATTCCGGACCTACACCGATGATAATCCGTAGAGATATATTCCGCTGAGCCCGCAACCGCTGCCTCTGTCGGTCGCTCAAGAGTGCGTACTAGGCTGGAGCAGCGTATGTTAGCTTCGGTCTTATGTAGAGCTTGTATAGTTTTAGCTTTATCTTCAGCGTTAACTTAGATGTCAGGACGGGACGTAGCATCACTCATGCACCTTTGGTGCTGCGGACGATGATGTTGATGACCGCGGTCAGGCGCAGCATCCTGTCGATCCGGCATCCAAGATGGGTCACGGCCTTTTGATACGCGATCTCCCGACCTTTGAGCGTCAGTGTTGGTGATAGGTTCCTGTGCCAGCGGGTGAGCAGAGAGGTCGTCTTACCAACATTGACGACTATCTTCCACTAGTCCAGCCAAGATGATAACAGGTCCAGCAGACGCTGCATCCTAGCAGTGCCGATATGGCTTCTTCTGGACGATGTGAAGTAGGCGCTATTGTCCGCGTATAGAGCCAGCTCTACATCGTCCTCCCATTCAAGCAAATATCCTGCCATGGTTTGGATGTCGTTGGTGTAAAGCGTGTACAGGATGGACGACACACGGTTGCCCTGGGGTACGCCGGCTCTTATGGGCTTCGCTGTGGACTACATAAACGTAGAACTTCTTAGTGCAAGGAACGACGCCACTAGCCGCAGCATAGCATAAAGTATACTTGTTTGTGCTACCAATTTATAGAGTAATCCAGAGTGCCACACCCTGTCGAAAGCCTTCTCTATGTCAGGAAAGACGCCATCAATATGGGGCCACGGTTATGCTCGGCCTCAAGGTAGTGCAGCACACTGCTTAGCTGTGTGGCTGTAAAGTGATCCCTCCTGAATCCGTGTAGTTCCGCCCGAAGTTGTATACACGGGCGGACTCTTCTTAACAACAGTCTTTCTAGCAGTTTAGTTACGTGTGGTAGCAGCGTAATCGGTCCGTAGCTGGCTGTTCTACGTCTGTCCTTCCTAGGTTTCGACAGAACAATCACTTTACCGATTTTCTAGTCCTCCGAGAAGTGGGAATTTCGCAGTATTCCATTGTAGAGTCGACTTATACTCGATTCGAACTTTACTAATGTTCTATTGGGCAACTTTAACGTTACTGCATTCCCAAGCAGTAAAAAAGCGTTATGAACATCGATATATCGGCCCACATATAACTTAGAGCTCTTTTAGAAGCGTATAAAAGCGTTGAACAGTTGGTTGTATCCATATAAGAGTGGATTATGAGTTATTATATAGCTCAAGCTGTATAAAGCCTGTATTATGGGATTTAAGTAAGTTTAGTGTTCTTAATCAAAATATGAAAACTTTATTATACAACTTTAAGTATTTTGTGCACTTCAATCTGATTTTATCACGTGTACGTGCATGTTAATGTGTATCTGCTTATGAGCTGTTTTTGCATACTGTCACTTGCTTATAAAACTCTAAGTGTTATTATAGTATCACTCAGGTCTTTCTCAAAAATGGTGTAATGACGTAATTGCACACTTTTGTAAGTAAATACATTAGTTTTATGACTTCTATCCATGAGGGTAACATAAAAATAACTGCCATAGTACAGTTTAAATCTATATAAGTGAAAGAATATTGCCATTTTTCGTACACTACGTGTTTATATTTTGCTAGTGAACAAAACTAATTTGTTATTAATATGTGTAAAAAAGAAAAAAAGTTTTGTTGCAGTTAGAAATCTTGAATGAACAAAGACTGTTAAAATAAATAAAGTGAAGAAGAAAGGTAAATCGGACCAAAAATTAATATTCAAAAACTGAAGGTTACTAACTACTGAAGGGACTAACTATGACATTGGGACGTCAAACATCTCAGTCCCCCCCGTGACCATGAGTGCTGTAAAGCATCCGAAACGTCGGGATAATAAAAATAGGTTAAAAGTGGTAATTAAACGCGATAAAATCCGTAAATAATAGTTTTGTTCAAAGTGAAGAAGGATAAAAGTTATCCAACACTGTTACCAAGACAAGGTTTTTCCTCTCATATACGTATCTCTAAAATAATTATTTAAAATACAGCGTAAGTAATTAAAAAAATCTATGACTCAATAAAAACCAATGGCTGAATGAGCTAAAAAGAATATAAGACCCTCGAAATACCGTTTAGGCTGTTTAGCAAAAAAACTCTTTTTGTTTTATATTAATTGCAACTCCTATCTTTAAAAGTTATTTATAGTATAATATATGTAGTGTAAGAGTTTCCTTGTACACCAAATAACAGTTTTAATACAGTTGTTATACAGCCTCTTTTGTTTGTACAGTTACTGTAAAGCGTTACTAACGCATAAAGCAGTTAATGCCATTTTTACAAAGATCTGTATAAGCAGTTATATAGCCCTTTTATAGCCAAGAAATAAAAGCCTCTAATATAAAAACGAACTTCAGTACAGCTAGTACATCTTGCAATACTGCTTGGGTTAACAATAGCGTAATCTCACAACGGACTTAGAGGAAAATAATTCTTTAGCCTTTTTAAATGTATTCGTTATTCGGAATCCTGACAACACCTTTAGTCACACTGTTTATAGAAAAAAGACCCATACCAACAGATACTTAAACAGTGATCTTTATTTCAGAGTGCACAAGGGATCTGTGATTATGTGATAGTAAACACCTGGCCGCTGAGCTCCAACACGTCAAGCAAGTTTTGCACGACAATAAGCCGGCCACAGTCGAACGTGTGCTTGCTGTACTACCATATGTCAGAGATGTCACGTACGAAATTGGCTACATCTTGAAGCGAGCTTCGATTAACACATACTTCAAGGCGCCAAAGAAAATTAGTCAGTTTTTACCATCAGCTAAGTGTCATATCCCTCTACAAGATATAGGAGTATACAAACTTGATTGTTAATGTCGTCTCTACTACATAGGACAAACAAAATCCACAAGATCAATTAAAACCTGCATGATCAATTAAAAGCCACGTAAAATAACACATAGCTGATGTGAAGAATTGGCGCTCTGGGAAGTGTTTGTGAGCATGTAGAGGATCGCCTCTATGACGTCACTATCTTAGTTTTTAACCACTTAGCTACCAAACGTCCAAATTTGACCGCGACGATATTCCGTTAAAATTCAAGAGGTCAAATGTGACCGCACCCACCTACAGCACTTCAACCCGTATTTATATTTAGAGACTACTTTTTAATGAAGAAGTTTGGCATTATTGAATCAATATGAAATTTTCTATACTCTATTGGAATAAAGTCAGTTAGTCTATGGATACTTGTTTATAGTCTACGTTCATTTCGTACGCCATTTTCGTGTGAATGTTATTGTGTTGATTTTTGGATTTTTCTATTGTTTTAAAATAGTGTTTTATTACAAAATTGTAATGAAAGTTTTTTGTGAATATAATTTATTGTTTTACGTAAACAATTTCGAGTAATATATAGAAATAATTGTGATTTTCACGCTGCCGCCATCCGCTTGGTATGTATTTATTGGTATATTTTGTTTTATCAAAATACAATAAAAACTTTTTGTAATGAAGTAAAACCTGATTTTTGTTTAGACTACAGGATAGATAATTTTGTATAGATTTTATGCCTAACTTCTTTATAGGAAAGTAGTCTCTAAATATAAGTTTTAACGGTTTAAAGTGCTGTAGGTGGATGCGTTCGTGGATAATAGTTACATCTATGAAAATTCAGATAATTTTTAGTTTAACTATTGATCTATAAATGAACTGACTAAAATTGGTCTGCTGCGATTATAGCAAAACTCTCATTACACTTGCACTTTATTTAAATATACTATTAAATACGTCGTGGCCAGATCGTAGAATAGATTGTATCATGAATAGTCGATCATTTCGAGAAATTTAACACTGTCTGTTGACCATATTACGATAAGACTTGACCAAATCAATTAATAGACATTGTTTGAAGAAGTTAATAACTATATATAACCACAGATTAGTAAATAGTTTACCAAATGTGACATTGCAATATCATAATATTCTAATTATATCGTAAAATCGTTTCACTATTCACTGCTAGTGGCGCTGATAGCGCGTATTTAAAAGAAACTGAATCCACATAACTTTATTCCTCTTTGCGAACCTTTACTAAGGTACGTGAGGGTAATATGGTCACCTTAAGCTTTGCCGCCCTATAAAACCAAAACTAGGAGAAGGACAGAGACAAAAACACATAGTCGTATACTATTACTACTATATCAAGAAAAATATAGCAACCAAGCTTTGGCAATAATTACGAACACTTCGAAAAATCTACTTCAAAAAACTCCGTACACTACACCATACCAACATCGACTAAAATATTTACCTACTATAATGTCAACTGACTATACGGCGTCGATAAAGCATCGCCCTTTTGACCCTTTATAATTTGATTGACCGATGAATAGTCATCGTACTATCACAAAACCATCTATGCCAATAAGGCTGTAGTTTTTGAGTTACAATAATGTGACCATATTAATCGGTAGACCGTATTACCTTCGCGTACTCATATACATAAATATTTGCGGCTTTGGGGTAGTACCGCAGCCGCATCTCAATCTACTGTATCTGATACTACTAAATAACGCTTTCGTATAATATTACGGCGAAACAAGAATTGATTTAATTGTAGATAGAGGATAAATTCACAAATGTTGACGTTTACTATTTACTAGCTACTATATAGACGATTACTAGCGATCCGCCAGGACTTCGCACGGGTAATTTCTGGATATCGGTAAAAGTGCGACCTACCGACTCAAATTGTAAATCTACATAATCCAGGGACCCATTTAAACACACACAAATTTTCATCAAAATCGGTGTTTTAGCAAGACTTACGGGCAGGAATTGATTTTAATATATAATGCTATAATTTACATATATTATACATTATATTAGTCATCCTCTTGAATGATTTTGTCTGTTGATGAAAACCAAATCAACCAAACCAATATTGGTTTGGAAGTCGTCAACGGCGGAAAGCGACTTTGTAGAGTACTATGTAGAGATGGCCAATAGTAATTGGTTATCATAAAATTGCGATATTTGGTGATCCAACACTTCATGATAATATGATCAATTCTACGATCCACACTTATATAACTTGACAGTTTTGGCTTTCATAGTTTTAATCTAGTATTAGCGCCGTCTACTTACTGCCAAATAAACTAATAATAATATGATAAAATTAAATAGAATACTACTGAACACTTGTAGGATCCTTGTAGGATCAAAAACTTAAAATATCCAGCCATTATCGGGATGGTTTAACGTTTAACTAAACTATTATAGTGGACACTGTGGATACAAAACTGTGATTAAAAGATAAACTCTAGTTAAATATACTTACTTACTGGCTGTATATCGGAATAGCAATAATTTCACAAATTTCCTTGGGTATTAAGTTAAGGCTTATAAAAAGGTTGTCATTTATTAAGATGTCATTTATGAGATTTTTGTAGAAGAACCGGTTTCATATCTCACTTGAGTATACCTATTAAATAAATGAATAAGCTCTTTCGATAAAATAACTAATTTAAAAAAATCAAAAACCCGACTGCAAAAAAGACAATTTAAAAGTAATGCACTATAAAGATCGAAACAAGATTGAGAATACAAAACAAAATGAAAATAAACTATAAACAAAGTAAACTCTACTTCGGTTTAACAGACTAATTATGAGCTGAAAACCTAAGTAAAATAGCCTAAGTAAAAAATTAAGTTTAGTAGCAAGTGGAACCCATTATCTTTCGGTTTGTAATTTGCAATGAGCCCCGCGCCTGCAGGCGGAGCTGCGTTGGGCCGCGAATGCCCACACCTTGATAGGGCGACCCGATCGGGTCCATAGTTTAGAGA
>DWHP01003259.1:0-13579 GCA_018247895.1 Parnassius honrathi
CCCAAGTGAGAGCGAGCGCGCAATGTCATTCTGTGTTTTTCGAACACTTTAATTATTGGACCGAGTGGCTACGCCTCTTGAGATTTTGCGTTTTTATAAAATATTCCTTAACGCAATAGTTTATAGATTAATCTTTGTTGCATAAATGCTAGAAATATTTGTAGACGTAATTGTGTATTTATTGTTTGTCTATGTGTGAGAGCTACGATCTGGCGACAGGCGTCCCGATATGAAAAGACGGTAGAAGGCACTTCTATTGACTTGTTATTTAGATTTCTGTGGTCTATCTATATGTTACCGACATAAACAGTTGTTCCTAATTTTTTGTTATATATTTAATATTATTAAAATATGAGGATTTTTTAAGAGAACTATGCACATTTCCAATATAAACGCAATCCTATATACTTTGATACCTTACAATGAAATATGATGTATTGTCATTACAACTGCAGATTAATGAAGAACTTTAGTATAAATTATATTAATCTGGTAAAATAACTGGATAAAATCCAGACATAATTGTTTAACTCTATCAAAGCCGTAAAACCTAAACATAAAATTTTAATTCCGAAATGGACTTAACTTTGCAAAATGCACTTAACGTAAACCACGAACGAACGTTCAATCACATATACATTCTGTTATCAGTGATTGTTATGTCATTTCTATTATAAACTTGAATAAGTAGGAACTGTACATTTATCGTTTTTGTTTTATATTATTATTTTTAATAATCATATATAAAATAGATTATAAGTTATTGTATGGTCATAATAATTATCATACATGATTTTCTGTCTTTATTTTATTATATAGAACTCGAAAACTCGAAACCTTTAACTCGAAAACGGCTCGAACGAAATTGATGATTTTTGTATGTATTTGAGTGGGTCCGTTCGGATGGTTTATAAACTCAATTGGACCCGGTTCGTGGCGCTGTCGTCGAGATGCAAAAATCACCCGTGCGAAGCCGGCACCGATCGATAGTTTCAATGAATATTATATAACTAATTTTATTATCTAAACATTTGTAATTGGCTTATCAGTAATATTTATAACAGTGTTTCACTTATTTTCATATTATAAAAGTATTTGGATTGTATGATTCTTACACATTCGCACTGTTGTTAGGTTCACTTTCGATATTATTAAAACGACTGTAATAATTATTTACTGGCTATTCGTGTTGTGAACTAGTGAAAGCAAACAACAAATGATTAAAAGTAAGCACCCTTCCTGCGACTCCTTTAACATCCCGCTTAATAATAATATTGTTACGAGCTTGAGGTTCGTGACAATAAAAACTGCCGATTGAATTATCAAAATTAACACTTTAATCACCGAACACCAATTAAAACTTAATGGGGCTTCTAGAAAGCTTAATTCTTCTGTTCGATACTAGATGGCGCTGATGGTCTAAAGATCAAGATTGACATTTTCTGGAAAGATCTCCTCGCTCCGTTTCCCGACACCAGATGGCGCTAGGGGCATCAATTATAGCTTGCAACAATATCTCTATTCATAATATTACTGCATATGCCGTCCCTGCATAAAATAAACACTAACCACACATTCTTAATTTTTTACAATCAATTATGAGTGCAGTATATTTTTGTAATAAAAAACTTTGTTTAATTTAGAGTTGTACACTTTTGGTCCCCTAACACGTTCACAGATCTTGGGAACCAAATATGAGTCACGCCTATTGTCTTACTATTGTGTCTGTAAACCTGACAGTGAAAGTGTTAAGCTCTACCCCAACGTTCCCTACCATGATCGTAACGGTTTCGACACATGCAAAATATATTTTGTATACAAATTTCCGTGACTAACACCATAGCGTGACATGACAGTGAATTCACAACGAGAATATTTCGCACTTAATTATACGATATGTGCATGACACGCGACGTTACTAAACAACTCTGTTTAGGCGAACAAACACATTGTTATCGCGTACGCTCACCGTTGCCCAAAATAATAACAATATAGCTAGTTATTTTACATATTTTTTTTTAATAACCAGCCTACAAATAAAGTAAATATACAGCCTATATACGTCCCACTTTAGGGTACAGGCCTCGTCTTATTTCTGAGAACGTTTTAGGGCAAGGAAGTGTCCACTGCACTGAACTTTGGTTGCTTGGGTTGCTCATATATTGCGCAACGCTTAGCCGCTGAGCTAATAGTGTGTGTAGATTTTTAAATAAAAATAATATTTACAGGAACAATACTCAAAGCGCCTCCTGAAAAAATAAACTAGAACCGATGTGGAGACAAAAATTTAGACATCCAAAAATCAGCCCCTATTACAACAGCTTCCAAATGTGAAGTCAATAACACAACACGGCAACACAACGGCATTACAAGAAGACATTATAGGAAGCCGATTATAGATCCAACCCTAACCTTTTAAGGATTATGGACGATAAAGCCAATATCAACTTACAAACGAGCAAAGGATAAATACAACAATTAATTCAATTTATGAGGCTTTCAATCGCTCATATCAGCCATTTTATGAAATAACAAATGGTTTGTCAGATTTTATTCAACAAAAAATTAAAAAAATAGTTGGCAGCAGCCTTTGAAAGTCCTTGTGCTGGGAGTGGGGGGGTTGCAATTATCTATCATAAGCGAAGAATTCCTAGTTGCTAGAGAACATGTAACCCATTCGTGCTACAACCATAATGTATAATAAGCTCCAGCATGACTAACACGTTAACACTAGATCAAAATATTCCATAATAAAATATACTATTTTACACGGCTGTTTCAACATAGGTACAAAATATATACTTTAGCACCCAGAAACAAGGTGTGAAATCGTTAAATGATTTATAATTGTAGAATTTTACGATGCATGTGGTTTTAAAAGGCACATAGATATGTTTCACAATACTTCGATACTAAGATGAGATACGTCTGTTTGGATCGTTTTAGACTCAAATCTCACCACCCATCAATAAGAATAATACACGAAATTGTATTACATTCACATTCCTATGAATAATACTCAAAACATAAGCCATCGAGATTGAAGCAACACCGATTGGTACGAATAGGATGGCCATATTGAAATTTGTTATCAGGATATGGACAACAGCATAATTAGTTGATACATTCATGTATTAACAATTGTTAATGATTGTAATTAAATGATTTCTATATTTTAATATTAATACTGTGCCGTGTAGTTGCGGTGTAAGAATATCCACTCCCCGATATCTCACCGTGGGTGTCAGTAAAGGCGGCAGAGGGAAATTGGAACAGGAAATGGGCAGGATTTGAACAAACTGCGGTTGCCAAGCGTGGCAACTATGGCAAAATTCCCCCTTTGAAGCAAGTGTGTGAGAGGCCTACATTTATACTAAATTTTACTTATAAATCTAAAAATTAAATTAGTATTATATAGAAAAAAAAAACGCCAGTGCGTATAAAAATTAGCAAAATGCTCACCAAAAATCACAAGTAAGGAGATTCTTAAACTATACGTTACCTAGACATAAATAAAGTTAGTGGACCAGATGGTATACCAGCTATAGGTCTAAAGGCTTGTGCACTAGAGAACAGTGGGGAAGCACTTGCTGTTTCCTTAGGTGTCTCAAAGGCCTTTGACAGAGTTTGGCACGCTAGCCTTTCGGATAAGCTTCCAGCGCACGGGTTATCTCCTCATTTGATTGACTAGGCAAATGACTTTAGAGTGAACCGTCTCTTCGGGTTGTCGTCGATGGCTGCTTATCCGATTCTATGACGACTAACAATAGTGTTCCTCGGGGGTCCGTTTTCTCCGCAACTCTCTTTCCGCTGCATATTAATGATCTGTATGTGCCCAGTAGCCGAGATAGCTCAGATGGTTAACGCTCGCTGTAAATGTCCTAGTACGCGAACAACCCGGGTTCGATCCTCGCCGGCACCAATGAAATTGTTAATTGCTGTTTACCACGTTCTCGGTGGTGAAGGAAAACATCGTGAGGAAACCTGCATGTCTGAGAAATAAAAATAAAATATTTCGAAGACATGTGAAGTTCACCAACACGTGGAAACACACATTGGAACAGCGCGGCGAACAGTCCTTGCCCTTAGAAATGAGGGGAGGCCTGCGCCCATCAGTGGGGCGTATATAGGCTGTAACTTTACTTGATAACATTGTTTTCTACACGTCCTGGGTTGACAGGGAGAATAACAAAAGACATTAAGTCTGTCCTCTGCAAACTTTTTATTAAGGTGTACAATAAAATATAAATAAATAAGTATTAGCTGTTTTAATTGTAGATTCTAAACTTTCGACAAACCTTAGTGGAATTTATGGGTGTAATTTACATGTTTGTTGTACTAATTTTGATATGTGATTTCTCACTTTTTTTTAAACTAAAAAAAACGTTCTAGATTTTCTAGACTTATTAATTGTTACTTTCTTACTTATCCCGCCACCCACCAAGCAGCAGCTAGATGTACTAGAAGGGTGTTACGATTTAAGAATCAAATAATTTATATTTGCAGTTTTTATAACATTGAAATTAAAAACGATCTAACAGTCCATGGGTTAGTGGTATATGCAGCCCATGAACACCAGCAACCAACTTTAAAGATGGTTACAGATGTGTTGTTGCCCTGAGGACTAAGATAGCTGTAAGGTACAGCCTATGATTGTACTGATTGTCTCTCGTGACCCTTACCTTACAGCATAGCTTAATCGAAAAGCGCGTAGTTATGTTCTAGTAGCGCCTAAAAATCATGAATCCAACGTTTTGTCGCACGAAATCGTATCTAACAATCATATTGAACATATAAATGATATAAAAAGCACATTGTCAGAAAGATAAATGATTGTTGAACTTATTTTTTTTAAATCGATTAATTGCTATTTTACGTTAAAAAGTGGTTTTAGTGGCTTATAGTGTAGATTTATCAAGTCTGCATGGAGAGCTAAACTCAATAACTTTTGAAAATATCAATTATTCAATTCAATCTATTTTTAATCTCTTCTATCATGTGGAAAGCCATGGAATGTAAAGGGCTGTTTAATTTTGTTTTATTTAGTTATAATTAATTTTTCGGCTCAGAAATTACGAAATTTTCGGTGTTTGAGCAGCCTTATAATTGTAATAATATATTTTGCTAAACACAGATACGAAAGCTTTGACTCACACCGGGCTCGGCCGCCGTCGTGATTGGGTAACTGTTTCGTATGTTTACAGCGGCTCGTGATGAAAAATATCGATCGCTGTAGAAATACAAAATATTCAAAAAAGCAAATTTGACACATACTTGACCAAGTTATTATATTATTATTATTTTTATAATCACACATTTTCGTAACAATATACTGTTTCGCTAAAGGTACGTAGGATTTATATATAAATACACTTATACGCCTTGGACTTTATGGAGCGACCTGAGAGTGTACTTCGGTATCTGCTATGGAACTCCTCAAAGAGTAGAACTGGGTATGCAGAGGTTAGCTTCGTTTTGTTAGTTATGGTGAGGTCTACAGACTTGATAGAGTGACCTGAAGGTGTGCTATTTTTATTGACGTTTGAAATAAAATTATCGGAAAATTAGAAGTGATAGTAATAAGGTTATTTGTCAAAACTTGTGTATATTTATAATACTTTAAAAAAATGACGTATAACATAAGCGTTTAAGGCATGCGCATTTGAATTTACCAACAGTTTTTGAATGTGCAGTCGGTTTTTCCACGGCGCGGATTGGGGTCTGTAGAAGAAAAATTCGTTTTCTTTTCATAAAATATACTTGTGAGCGTGAAATAATAATGGATTTGCTTACACTGATGTTACTCGTAATGTCTAGTTTGTCATAGATTGGACAGGCTTTCATAAATTTTATAGCAAATCTGTGATCACTAAAGGAAAACTAGTTTCGTTTCACTTTGCAAGCAATTTATCATCATATCTGAAGATAAACTAGACAGATACCTGATTTATTATTTATTTATTGTCAGTGAAATTCAGTACTTCAGTTATTTTACATACGAAAAAGAAATTTATTATGCTTTTTCTTTTATTCTTATCAATGTTCTGATGACATCCATGACCATGAAGGGACGTTTTCACATAAATTAGCTTAAAATCTAAAATCCGTGAAAATTCCTTTGTTGAAAGTAGTTTTCAGTGTGTATTTTTGGATTCGCGTAAACATTAGTAATTATTAATTGAATGTTATGTATTTTCAGAGCATTAGACAAAGTTTGTATAATGTTATGCACTTAGCTTTAACCATGCGGCTTAATAAGTAAAAGTTTATAAGTAAAAGCAAAACAGAACACGCTCGCCGCGCTCCCGTGTTTCATTGTAGCCTTTTCTATTTTTGAGCAGGAGGAAAGCAAGATGCGCTAATTCAACGTGTGCTGGTGGGATTCACATGTTGGAAATAGCGTGTACAATTGTGATGTTATGGTGGCTTAGGGCTTTTCTACATATATAGTAGAATAAGACCATAAAACCACAATAATAAAATAATGGTGTATTTCCAATCAAAATGGCATATCATTATAACTTTGTCTATAAACTACTCCTAACACAGCATTTAGCTTATTTGGAGTAGTTAACGAGAATGTTGGTAGTGTTAAGAGTGCTGCTAGTACTTCCCAAAATATATATAATACTAGCTGTTGCTCGCGACTTCATCCGCGTGGAGTTTATTACGATGGATTTCATGAGTTTTCATTTTTTTCCGCGGAACCGTAATTTTTTCTTATTATTTAAGAACAAAAATTAGTAGCCAAAGTTACTCCTTATAAAATCAGCTATCTGCCAGTGAAATTTTCGTCAAAATCGATCCAGCCGTTTCGGAGATCGGGAACAAACAGACAGACAGACAAATACTTTACTTTACTTTACTTTGTTTATCTTCACGCACAATCCCTAATGGGGTAGCCAGAGAGAACAGATCGCCAAGTGTCACGATCCTTACATACCTCTTTCGCTTCTTTCAGATTCCTTACTTTATACCTTACTTCATAGGATCATTTCCATAGTAAGTTCTTCACGAGACCTTCACACTATGTGAGATCTATCTAATAATTCGCTTGACCGATTCTAAGAAAACATACACTAGGTCTCAATAATTTTTCTCATCATTTTCTCGTGATAAGGTACTCGTAACACACCGACAGACAGATTATACTGGTACGTAGCCACCACCATAGATTAAGTTTAAACTTTATCCATGGGTACTCTCTTATTTCTGCAGTCTTCTAGCAGTGCTTCACTATTGTGTTCCAGTGCGGAGGGTATAGAGCCAGTATATTTTCATGCTGTGAGACATTTCATTTTAGTCCTCAGAGGTGACAACGCATCTATAGCCTTCTGTGTTTTAAATTGGCTGCAGGTGTCCACGGACTGCAGTTAATCTGCATATTGTGTGTGTGTTGTGTGTATGTGCGTGCGCGTGTCTCTCTCTCTCTCTCTCTCTCTCTCTGTGTGTGTGTGTGCGTGCGTGCGTGCGTGCGTGTGTAAATAAACTATCTATCTTTAGAACGAATAAACTGACAAAGATGGACGACACAACGTTCGAAAATTCTTCGAGCTGATTAGATTTTGAAGTCAATTGGTTAGAGCCGTTCAATGATCTTTCACAAAACTACTTTTAATATTATACATTTTGAATTTTTTTTTAATAAGAAAGTTCCATTCTTTCAATATTGTATTTTATATTATTATAATGGCCCAAGGGCCATTGCAGCCGCACCTTAACCTATTGTTATTCCGCATATTACAATTAGTCGTTAATCTGCAGATTACATAGTAAGTCTTCAGATTAACTAAATAAAGTAGGAAGTGAATATTTTTTTCCCATTTTGACAGATTCAGCCATCAGCCGTATTTATATATTTATAAGAAGAAAGATTTTTTTATCTTGATTTATTATTATAATCAATGGCGTGCCCAGGGTCTTTACTTAAGGCAGTTTGCCACGCTTGACTACTATCCCAGTTGATATCTAACTAAAATTTATAATAAGAAGGCGAAAAAAACAGTTCTCTAATCAACCTGCTGGTCTTTTCTATCTAACTTAGTCTAGTATTAGTAAAAAACGAGAACTTTTTCGCAGTTACAACAGTATGGAGACGCTCAAAGGCTTGGAGAATTTCACGAGGCTACAAGAATTGATCTTGGACAATAATAAGTTAGAAGACAACATCGGATTTCCATTCCTACCTCATTTAAGAACACTTTCAGTAAATAACAACAAGGTATCTATAATTTCCTGTTTTTCTATAAATAAATCTTTAAAACTTGGATTCGATTATTCGAATCGCTCGATTATTGACTAATTAATTGTAGTCACAGACAATTCCTGTACAAAGGGCCGATACGTCAACGTCAAGCCGTTGGAATTTCTAGTTCTCAAAGCTATTATGCTGTAATAGAATTGCTAATGGTCTATTTTGTAAATATGGTTATGTGAAACATGTTCTTACTCAAATTGTTTTTAACTACTATATTATCGTATTACCTCTTGTGTTTCATTCTTCCTATATGACTTTCATCATGACTAACTAAAAATATAGAAAAAATAATTCATGATGATGATAATGTAATTTTGGTCGAGTTTGACTGCTGCCAAGGTCATAAGTATACAATTTTTTTTATATAGGATATAGGGCAAACGAGATATGGCTCACCTGATGGTAAGTGATCACCGCCGCCCATGAACAACTGTAACTACGGAGGAATTGCTGATGCGTTGCCAGCCTTTAAAAAAAATAGACTCCTTCCATGGAGGTCTCTACGTCGTGTCGGTCCGGAAAAATCTCTGGTGGTAGTCGATTCCACAAGAAAGTTGTGTGAGGAACAACACTTCTTTTAAATCGCACAGTGGTGGACTGCGAGTCATCCAGATGGTATAGATGGTTTCGCGAGTTTTGTCGCGATGTGCGATGGAGAAATTGTGTGGCTGGAATTAGTCCGAAAAAATTTCTCGGAGCACTACCTGTTGTAAATGACATGACATGAAATGCTATACCGCTCTGCTGAACACGCCAAACCAATTTGACCTTCTCTTTCAAGTGACCAAGAAACTGCGCGTCATTCGATATGTCGACGCCGAGCATTCCGATACTGGCTGAGGCAACAAGCGGAGTGCCTTGAAACTGAGGAGATACGACAAAGGGGTTATTTTTAGCGGTAAACGCCCAAACTTGTGTCTTCTGGTAATTGAACTGGACTAGACCCCCATTCCGAGACTTTGTTAAAACTTCAGACACAAGTTTGTCTCGGCACTAGGCGAAGTTTTCCCGAGAAAAATTGGCACGGCCAGTGTATAAAGCATCACCGATGTTGTCGTCCGCATAGCAATTAATGTTACTGGTTTGCAACAATTCATTTATATGCAGAAGAAACAGCGTTGGTTATGGAACGTAGACTTGTGGAACACCAGCGTTATTGGCCTTGTAATCGGAGCATGCACGGTTCACTACGACGTTGATGCTCTGATCTGCAAAAAAAACTGGAGATCCAGTTGCACAATTTCTCGGGAAACCCATAGGAAAGAAACTTCGTAAAAAGCGCTTTGTGCCAAACCCGATCGAAAGCCTTCGCTTGCTATGTCCAAACTAATAGCCAATGCCTCCCCCTTGGACTCTACTGCCTGCGCTCATTTATGGGTTAGGTAACCCAGAAGATCACCAGACGAGCGACCGCGACGAAAACCGTACTGGCGGTCACAAATCAACTGGTGATCCTCAAGATATCGCATGAGCTGGCTGTTAATAATGGACTTCATTATTTTAGAGAACAAGGAGGTGATGGTGATAGGCCTATAGTTAAACGGATCAGAGCGGTTACCTTTTTAAGGGATCGGGTGCATGAAATCTGTCTTCCATGATTTCAGGACTGCGCCTAGGGAGTAGGAGAACCAGAAAAGACGCGTTAAAACCGGTGCCAACTCCGGAACATAAGCTTTCAGCAGAATAGAAGGGACGCCAACAGCCCCTTCGACTTGTTGATGTCCAGGGAGAGGAGTGCTCTGCGCAAAGAGCGTTGGGTAAACAACACATCCTGCATGGAGCACTCACACCGCGGGACGGTCGGCGGTGTATTCCCCCGTCATCAAGAGTCGAGTTGCACGCAAAGACAGAGCACAGCAGATCGGCTTTGTCCTTTACGGCATGGGCCAGTGAGTCGTCCTCTCTGTAAAGAGATGAGAGATATAGCTAACAGAAGTTCCTTTAGACACCTTGGCGAGACACCAGAATGCTCGTGTTCCGGAAGGAAGTTGTATTAGTTTCTGCCGATGTGCTCTGTCTTTGCCTTGGCAATGATGCTTGAAGGACCTGAAGGTGGAATTATACTTCTTTTAAAGAGCGCTAGTATTTGCATCCCAAGACGTCGATGCGTATGCCAAGACTTGGTAGCACTCTTGCTTATAGCGTAAATTTTACGGGGGCGACCAAACCATGGTTGGGTTCTATCTACAATAGGTACCATAAATGATGGACTAAAGAGTTTCATTCCCTGTAGCACCACGTCAGCGACAAAATCAGCAACATCGCTGGGATTATCCAGCGAGAAGCAAACCCGCCACCAAAGGTAGGATGCAAAAAAGATCGCATCCCGTCTCAATCGGCTGACCTATAACGCCAGACATGGCGGGAACCTGCAAAATGCAACCGCGATAGGAGCGTGAGTGGCACCGTATCGGAGTACCGGAGGTACATGATCTTCCACATCTGGGATCCACGTAGGCAAGGTAACCAGTTGTGTCAGACCATAAGCCAAAGCAAAGTCATGAACAGATCTACCTGCATGATCAATCAAACGGGAACCAAACCATTCAGTGTGATGGGTGTTTTAGAATAACCAAGCATCACAATCTCTGGAGATGGGACCTGTTGTACCGAGTCGATCTGTGTCGGCATTACGGCATTACCGCTATGGAACCTATAGAGGCACCCAAGAATGGTCGTCGCTGTCTACGCGCAGCCATATGATGGAGAGGTCCAAACTTTCAAGGCTGCCGATGCAGATGTCCTCTCTGACGTACACGCAAACGGAGCACAAAGGAGTGTTCTAATTTGTATCCCAGGTAAGAAAGATACGAAGTATCAGCCGGAGAGGACACCTGTGTCTCAGTTAGGAAGAGCAAGGCCGACTTCGCTGTTTCCGTATTTTAAAAGTTTAATTGAAGTCCCCTGATGTTGCAGAAATTCACGGATAGCGTGGCAGCGGGCGCCTTTGAATTATTGCTCCGTTTGCGCCGCGCGGGTTTTTACTTTAGCGGAATTCCCCCCCCCCCCCTCTTAGAAATTCAGAAGCGGAGCTTCTACTTTACGCTGGTCTTCTGTGAGGTCGTGGTACCACCCAGGTTCTAGCCAGCCCATACGTGCAACAGAAAAAGCTGCCGCGTGGCTCTACTGCTGTTAAATTTGTCGCATAATTAAAAGTCGCTTTTTTCCCATTTCCCGGATTTTTAATAACCTATCTGTTGATTACAGATGTAATGCTTACTTACCTGCTGAATCGTAAATTTAAATTCAAATATTCGTAATAGTCCATTACAGGTCTACTATTGCTTAAAGCTCTCGCGCAGTTCGCTAAAATGTCCCGTCTCGGGTGACCTGCATTCTTACCAAAGGCTTAAGTACAGAGCGCTCCACGGGACGTGTGGCATAGGGAAGCATTTACCATACATTTTGAGCGAATTCTACTCGGGACACTGTTAGTACAAGTGCGTGTGATTGTCATGAATACCGAACAACCCGGTATTCCTGAGAATCACACGCACACGCATTTTTTATTTTATGAAATATAAATATGTCACAAGGTGCCAAATAAGGGCTGTAAGTAGAGTGATCAAAAAGGTTTACCGTTGTGCTATACAAGAAGTCCCTAGTTTTAAGCGATGAGTTCGCAGACGCTTTGTCGTGATGAAGCAGTAGCCCTTGGAACCCCGTGTTCGGTCTCGTGTTGCGAACAACAGTAAACACTACCAGCAAGCCTTTGGTACCAGCAAGAATACCATTTGGCTTCGATGCTACTTCGATTTCATAAATGGATTGACACCAAATACCTCGTTAGTGATAAAACTGGCGAACTAATTCTTCCTCGCACTTCTTGATTGTTCCAATTTAGTAGGCGTTGGCTTTATTTGAAACAGCCAAACTGACGACTGGCGCTTCCATTCGCCCACACGCCGAGAGCCTGCTACTAATTTAGTTATTTTGCCTGCTTCTAAGTAGTGTTGAGGTCTTGCAGCACCCCAAACGCGATAATATCCTAGTGTGTTTTCCTGTAAAATCTCATAAATATTTCCCGATCCTATATATGCAGACTGAATCTCTTCATACGTAATTCGCCTGTTCTCGTCAGTTAAATTTTTCTATGCTAACGTTTCTTTCCGCCACAGTCGTCAAAGGGCAAATACTTCTTTCTTCATCTCTCAAAGTTAATCGACCGTTTTTTACCGACCGTCCGTCCATAAATGCTTATCCATGAATGCCATTTAAATTCTACCGAGCGGTTCGTCCGGTTTTATCGACTTTCTCAATCGTAAAAAATCACTCGAAAATATCCCGACACAAGCACACAACCATTTTTCCAATGCAACACGATATTTCAATTTAGCTTGTGCAAAAGATGTGGAGGGTAGTTTGAAATATGAACATTCGTATTTTTACTTGTAAATACCATATTTGCCAAATAAATTATTTTATAGCAAGCAATATGTTTTTATGTTTTAGCTAGCAGATTTAGAAGGATTGATCAAAAAAGTCAGTGAACAGCTACCTGCGCTTTCGTATCTGAGCTTACTTAGCAACAAAGCGTGTCCTAACCAACTTTCGGACTGTGATAAAGACGATTCGGACTACCAGAGATACAGGTAAGTAGCGACGAAATAAAATAATTCGACCATAAAATCCGACGATTTTATTCTCTGGTTCGTTTTCTTCCCTGTATTACTTTAAAAGTTTACACAATTTATTACTTAAGAGTAAAGTCAAAAACGAAAAGAAAATATTTCATTTACTTAACTTACGGTCATCGTATTAATTAAACAGCCTATCTATCATTTATTACGTAGTTAAATTTCAGAGGAATATTACAAAAAAAACGCGAAATTACAAGGTTTCCTCGTTGAAATTACATAATATATGTTTTCGTTCGTTGCTTGGAATAACAATTACTTGGTAAAATAGTTCGTTTTCTCTACTAAAATAAACTCAGAGTAATTTTAGATAACCTATTTATTTATTTAGTAATAATCATTCTCCCGATACATGTTTAGGCCAAAACTCTGAGAGACATGATTTGGGAGTTCTTATTTGTAGTTTCTATTGAATATCGACTGTCAAAAAAAAATACTTTTATCTCACAAATATCCTATACTTTAGTAATGATGGGATACGTTTTCGTTACATGCCTTTCACTTAAGGTGAAACCTACGGGCTGCTCTCAGCCATTCTCCCGCAAGATGGCGCAGAAGTCAACATTTTTAGTTTGTTTGGGTTTTTGTGTAATTGGAAAATTATTAAATCGTAGGAGTAGACTTTGCGGTTATCGGATATTACATTTTATTGGAATGGGTCATATCATTGCCTCAAAATCCACCC
>DWHP01003260.1:0-13579 GCA_018247895.1 Parnassius honrathi
AAATAGAGGAGATGATGGGGTGCTACCATCTGCTTGGGATCCTATAATTAATAAAATTAAAACTTAAAACTTATAATTAATAAAATAAGAACTTAGCAATATTATAGATAAATAACTAGAACAGAACAAAAAAAGGCTTTATTTTTTTTGTATAAAAACATTTATCATATCCCAAAATACAGCCCATTTTATTCATGATGCATAAAAGTTGGTAGTATTTTATTTAAACACGAGCAGAGCCACGGGTAAAACCCAGTTTTTAACTATATGAAACTAACTCCAACTAACGTTTTACTTACTTCTTTTCCAGCACTTGATATTCGGGGCTATCTTCTTTGATATCCATATGCAGTGGTATCAGTGATGGCACCAAGTTCAGCGTGTTGTCCAGAAGATCACGACCGAGGACCATATGCGCTATATATCTGAGAAGAAATTTCCAAAATAAATCATCGTAAATCTTCTCTAAGGTGACTGTGGAGTACACTATACACCGCGACAGGCTGAAAGGTATTTGCCTAATTTATTAGTAATTCTCTCAGAAATTAGAGGTCTTTGCCCTGCTGTTGGATGCATATATACTGTAACCTTACTTTGCTTTCAAATAGAGTAAAATCTAATTAACTTAAGCAACTAAATATCGCACACTTGTCTAATTTTCTCCGTATTCGTAATTCCAGTAGGTAAATAAGAACATGACCGGGTTTTTTATACAACTTCAAGCTAATGAACCCTTATGTGTTTGACCCAGTACGACTTTATTGGCATTAGTAAGAAGCCACCTTTTTAAATATATTTTATTGCTGAATACGTTATAAAATTACATTTTAATGGAAATAAAAAGTTATATACTTCAGCTGATTTCTTATATCTTCTCGAATGTTTTATTTATTATAAAGATGGTAGAGTCATGCCGGAGTTATATTATGAATATATATATAGAATAGTTATATACGAATGATTCAGGTCGATCAGGATAGGACAACATCAGCGTAAAATAGTATGTAAGAGCTTAATGCCGCTGTAGTGCGTGTAGGGATCGCAGACCCCTTTTACTGGAAACGGGGCATTCCATTTAGTCCTAAGAGGTGACAACGCATCTGCATTTTGGTTCTTAATCGTGGATAAATGTACGTGTCTATGGACCAGAATCCACTTAACATCAGGTGGATTGTGTGCTCGTTTGTTACCTTCGTTGTTTAAAAAAAACATTTCTGAAAACTAATGTCAACAAATTTAATACGCGTCTTGATAACGTTATCAAAACTCATTACATTATTTAACATTAATTTCGTCATATAAATAACTTTATAACGGCAGAACTAATCACCGCTGTTAGTGGAAATAATATAAATATGTCGTTCACAATTGAAAATATAAATAAACCATAGAGTACGAAAATTCCGTGCCAGCACCGATTAAATTTTAAATGTCAATTTTAAGACTTCATGTAACACGTGCTCTTCACAATTTTAATTTTAAGTACGTCGATTTGTTTGAAAAAAAATTAAATATCAACGGCCTTTTAACAAAATAAAGGTACGTTTAACGCTACTTTTTACCGTTAACGCGTTGACTCGTTATTCAATTAATATATAAATGGGTTAAATCGTATAACTTTAACGTGGGTTACACTTAAATCAAATATAATATACACCGAAATTTTGCGTAACTTATGAAATTTAATTATATGTAAAGTACTATATTTACTAATGTTAAAATCGATTACATTTGAAATACTTTTTCATTCGTCCGAAGCGTTTTTGTAAACATGATGACCCGAAAGCTACCATGGCCTTTTCTGGCTTCGGGCGGCCAGAAGCGCAGCACTCGCAGAACTTTCAGTTAGTCCTATGTACAAGTTATTTTAACGGTACCGTAGTATTTGTAATATTACCACCATTTTACTCCTGCTTCCCCAGCTGTCCTGAGTTGCGGTGTCAAGTTGACTCTGAAGGGTATCATTACATTAACATTAGAGTTTTTAGTCTGTTTATAAAAAATTAAACATTAGAATGTTGTGGATTCCAAATATGTACATCCAGACACTGAAAATTAATTGTAGGCTTTACAAATACCTTTTTTGGCGGATTGAAACCACCGAAATAAAAAGTGGATCAGTTATATATTTGTCAAAATACTTATACCGCTAAAACTGTTATTAAGACTTTGTCCAAGCTCACCTCTCGTGCGATCGGGGCTGTAAGTATCCTCGAGCGAAGTAATTTATCCCAAGCACCGAACCGATGCCCTTGCATTCTATACTTCGCAAAAGGTTCTTAAATCCCACCAAATATCTGCAAAACAACAAGTTTTAATACATTGTAGAATTTTTGATTTTCTACTTAAGACCAACGTGTGTTAAAGTTAAAGTTATACAGCCTATATACGTCCCACTAGGCGCAGGCCTCATCTGATTTCTGAGAGGATTTTAGGGCAAGGAAATGTCCGCCGCGCTGCCCCAATGCGTATTGGCGAACGTCACATATTTTCGATTTCTTGTATATTTCTCTGACATGCAGGTTTTCTCTCGATGTTTTCCTCACCGCCGAGCACGTGGTAAATCAGCAATTAAAATTGCAAGTAACAATTTCATTGGTGCCGGCGAGGATTACCCGGACTGTGAAATTTACAGTGAGTGCTTAGCCCCTGAGCTACTCACAATACTGCTTTCAATATATTTTTAAGTAATCTTCATACACATCACGTACAGTCTGCAGCTCGATATAGGCCTCTGCCGTCGTACGGAGGATTTGCCTTAAGCGTCACGTTTTGCGGGCAGATTGACTATCGCAGTACTAGACGCCTCGCATGGAGGAGCCCGTCGCAGGTGTAGATAGATTATTACGCCTGACGTAAACGAGATGGATGATGGTTACTCCATTATTTATCGAAAGCCGCAAGGTACGTGTAGGGGCGGTGTAAGAATATCCACTACGCCACATCGTCACGTGGGTGTTGTAAAAGGCGACAGAGGGGAATTAAAACATAAAATGGGCAGCAGCACATTTCTGATGATAACAACTTAAAGTAATAAAAAAACTGCGGTTGCCAACCTGCCTGCCAGGCGTGGCAAATGTGGCAATATCCTCCCAAGATCTATGACGGAAAGATCAATCTATGTTGAGCGGTTGTCCTTTGTAGACTGTAATTAATTGATGAATGTATGTAAGGTATTTTGCTATTACGTCACCCAAGGGGCGAAATAGGGTGTTGAATTGTCTCGCGCCACCACTACACAGCAGTAGTGACCATTATAACAGTTATTGTAATTTATGTATACCCTCGATGAAGAATGGACTAAATGTGAATTGTCGTTGTTACGGCTTGGAATAGTATAGAACGCTTTTTAGTCAATTAGGGGTTTCTTAGTCTAGCCAGCAGAAAGTTAACAAGACACCAATTTCTGGATTTAGGTCCAGTTGTGTTATTATTCTACCCGTCTTCTGAAGTCGGCTAACTAACAATCTTATATCGGGCACTATGCCGGGTAAAGTTTAAATTTACAGCGACTATGTTGTGTCAGAGTAGTTGAATCCACTACTCTCATGTTCAGCAGTGGAATTTTTACGTCTGCAATGAATTAATGAATGAAAATAAGGCAGTGCTTGGGTATTATTTCAATAAATGGTAAGTGATGAAGTAGTCGAAGATAGTAAAGTGCCATTGAAATTAAACTTTGACTAAATTAAGCGAGTGCTTCTTTGTTTTTGCGTTTAGTTATTGTTTTACGACTGTAAAATATTAATAACGAAGAGGAGAAGCATCAAGCAGAACGCCTTTGCGCCTAATAAGCATCGTGATTATGATTATCATCAGTCGCAATTCCACTATGGGTCAGTATATTATATTGAACATAGAATATTTACGTGGCGTAAGCATACCTACTGCCCGGAAATAATTCGAAATGTAAACTTGAACACTCTGATACCGCTGTAGTCCACAAGTTCCTGGCCTTTGTTCTACAAAAATTGGACCTCATGGATCAGGTATCTCAGCAGATATTGACGACTAGCTTCACCGAGAACGAGATACACCAAGAGAAGAAGGTGTTAGTAGACTCGGCAATGCCCAAAATCAATCTTATCACACATGAAAAAGATGGAGGCGGTACAAATGCCTGCAGCATACCTTCAGGCTGTGCAACAAGACCAACTCAGATGACATCTCAATTTGCATTGCGCGTGATCTCAACAAGCTGCCCCCTGCTAGGTTTGATTACGTAAATGTGACCAGATTGTTGAAAGACTTCACCACGTTGAAAGCCGAAGTCACCGACACCCGTTGCAAACTTGAATGGTCGAACCGAGCCGCAACAGAGCGGGTGGCGCAGCACTATTAATGCAACATTTGCGAATTGACTACCGTCGCAGAATATAAATGTGACACCCGGTAATCATAATAGTAGTCATATTAATTGTCCGATGTTTGCGACTCCTTCACTCGATATTATTTGTGGCCGGGTTGATAACCGTGAAACTAGTGCAACCTCGGTCGTAATTGCATCACACCTCAGCCCTTGACTGAATTCACGAATGCTCCTCCACCGACACCAAATTCACGACAAGGAACTTTTTTTATAGAATAAGAGTGACATACAATCACAACGTCCACCTGATTGTAAGTGGATGCTGTGGCCCAAATATATCTACATTTATCCCCAATTAAGGATCAAAATGCAGATACGTTGTCACCCCTGGAATCTAAGATGGAATGCCTTGCTGACAGTAAAAAGAGTCCCTGGTTCTCTACACTCACCAAACAAAACACAGCATCATTAAGTTGCTATTTTACGCTGGTATTCTATGAGAGCATGGTTCTACTCCCTTCGAGCCAACTCATTCGTGCTACAACCATAATATAGCTACAGTGTGGCTCTAACACGATTCAAACAAAAATCACGTTTGCGGAAATTTTTCAAAAAAGTCACATCCGGTACACTCTTTTATAGAAAACCAAAGAGAGTGGATGTAAAATAAGTTTCGTGGTAAACCAAAATAAGGTCGGTAATGACGGGTTTACTCTTTTAGAAAAAAGACGTCGAGATCGAAACCTGTCTCCAACTAGCGCGGGACGGCCAAAATAATCGCAAGCTCAATTATCCTACATATTACTGCGTGGATTCAGCTCTAGTTTCTCTCGGTTTAGGGAAAAGTAGGTCGGGTAAAGACGGCCTGCATTTCGTGGAAAAACGAATCCGATACTGTATAGAGGATCCTATCTCTATATATTAGCAGCTTCTGAAGTCGAATAGATCAACGAATTACAAATTCCTACGAAATTCAAAGAGACATTCTTCTGGCAATCTGGGGTAGTGTATCGCCGATACAGGGACGCGCCGAAAAGAAAGTACTCTAAATATATAATAGCAATATGTTTAAGTTTTTTATATATTTTTAGGTTAGGGTTATATATGTACTGCCTGAAATAAATATATCGTACTGTATTGTATTACTTAAAATATGTAACACTCAATATTATTGAGGGCCAGTAGTAGAGTACAGTAGTAGAATATTAACGAGTTGTTGAGAGATCAGCATATCCTATTTTTTACACTAAAGCAACGTCTTTTATTAAAAAAAATCGTTAATTAAAATCCAAAGCTGATTTAAAAAAAAACTTAAAATAATGAAACATCCAGTGGTTATGTGATAATTGTTTTTAATTATTTTAGTCGGCTTTTACTCTTTGTTAAAAGTTAAATTTTTGGACCATTTTAGGTAGACTTAAGAATATCATAAGCACAAATTAACCACTAGAATGTCGTTTAAATAGTTACATCAAAAACATCTCCTATATTCCCAACCTTAGGGTTTTTTTTGTGTTCTGTACTAATGTTTTGTCTAAATGTGTGCGTGTAACGGTGTTTGTGAACCGAATCTATAACACTGTTTGTGAATACACTCTCCACCAGTCAACCCCGCGAAAATTAAACAAGTAAATCGTTTTTGTGATTTACTTATAAGGCATTAAGTTCGCCCATTGTACCCCTTATATAAAGGTGTATAACAATAAATAAATAAATTCCCTCTTCAGCGGGGAGGGGTGAAGTTTTTCTCCAAATATATATGGAATGACTACTGCAGTGTAACCTATTCTGTAAAAAGAGAATTCCTAAAATCGCTTTACGATTGGCGATGATATCGCATAATCATACATACGAACGATACAGTGGAATTGAGGACCTCCTCATTTTTCGAAGTCGGCTAAAGTCCCTATTATAAGTAATTTAACACGCTATTCAGAAAATATTAACTTACTATTGAAGTGTATTAAAGATTGAACGGAAATTTTATCTCGTAAAAATAACGGCAGAATAACAGCCGACCCAGTTTCCTGTTGTTATGAACAAAACTGCGTCACTTCCCCCGTAACTTGAAGTTAATCGGAAGACGATCATGCACGTCGAATTAAATTAACCTCGATACTCTGTAAATGCTACTTTCAATATTTGAAATTTTCATAGGGTCAGTTTATTTATCTTACGAGGTAAATATATTTCATTTTTATTTTTATACCTTTTAGTCGTTGATACTTATAACGTTTTAGGAAGTTCTTAGGGTATAATTACTTAGCGATGGTACGATGGGCAGTTGCTTTGGCAAATGCACTGTTTTACTATTTTGAGACCATTTAGCATTTCTCTCTCTTTTTTTTAAGCGTCACCTCCTCACTAGGATTTTCGCCTGTATCGTGAGGGTAGACACACATAAATTTCACAAAGAAAAACATTCAGACCTGGAACCCGCGGCGTTCAGCGCTGCAACTCATTGCGCCAAGGAGCCGTTATTTCGTCGTTTCATCATTAACATTTGCCTCCGTCGTCCCTTACGGCACCATTTAATGATATGAGGCACCTAGTGCATTTTCTCACACCACCACTACGCAGGCATTATAAATAAATAACGATAAATTATAAATAATTCCGATAGATGGCGTTATAATCACTCACCAGCACCCACACCGGTACAAACCAATCAAAAATAAATTCCTATGCTATGCGTGACGATCATGGCAAATCCCCAGTAAAACTAGCTTAATTTAAAAGATGGCATAAATATAAGAAACCATTATGTAAATCTTCCATTTTTGCGGGCTGATGATGATGATGATAATGATGACTGACGTTGTAACGCATTAATTCAATTTATAAATGTGAAAACATAAATTCTATATTATTTTGTGAAGGAAAATGGTCAGTTAAATTAATCGCATAAGACCCTCAACTTGTTTAATTAAGCACTGTATTGTTACAGGAATTGTCACTCAAGTAAAGCCCTTTATATAATACATATAAATAAAATTAAAGCGTTTGTCTGTATTACGATAATATAACTTTTAGGAGCTAACTCCATAGGGGTCCTTACTGGTGACCATAATGAAAGATGAAATAACTTTTACGTAATATTTATTTATAGAGTAACGCGCAATGCAGTTGATACGAAATACAGCGGGCAACTAGCGACTGACTGAAAATCTTAGTAACAAAGTAGACAGGTACAACATTACTAGCGCAGCACGCCTACAAACTGCCTTACACCGAGCTGAGGGGGTTATTTTCATGACATTAATATATGAATAACTAGTTTTGATGTTTTTGTTCGTGTCTGTCTGTATGTCTGTATGTCTGCCTGTTTGTCCGTCTGGGCTAACCGTCGGAATGGCTGAACCAAAACAATATCAGGACCGATCTTTACTATATTTTATCCCTAAAATTAGAGATTTCTTAGAGAACGGAAAATTGATGGCATAAATAGACTGAATATCTTAAATTTAAATAACGCCATAGTAATAGATTGAACCCAGGTAAAGCCAGGGTGGGTTGCTAGTTGTTAATAAACTAGTTTTGAGATATGCAACAGCTTGCGGAGGGTATTGTTTATTGTTTGATACTATCCGACCCTAAAATGATTAATAATGTTGTTACTATACTGTCGATGGGGATGAAAGGTTCTTGAGTGGCAGCCTCGCACCGGTAGGCGCGATCTTACTAGCTGAAGTAACGACCTGGTAAGACGTGCGGGCAGTCATAGACAAACAGGACATAACCGTGCTTTGTGCACATAGGCCTACCCATTGCAAGCGAGTTGGCCAAAGCAGTCATTTATTTAACTTTAATTTTACAATGAAACTAATAATTTAACTTAAACTTAATAACTCTGCTGCCTCTCTCCTGATTTGTTTTCCTCTGTCGCCTCTTACGACATCCACGGCACTATATGGGGCAGAGAATATTCTTACACCGCCGCTACATGATTTATAACGTACTAATTTAGCATTATGTTGTATTTTATTTTAATCTAATCATACGGTCTGGATTTGTATTTAATTTAATTATTTACAGGATCCCAAGCAGGAAGCGTTACATATGTCTACGCTGTTATATTTTGGTTTTCTAAGAATGTAAAAAAAATCAACCACTCTCATCGACAAATATTTTAAGTAAAAAATTTTGGCGACGATCCCATTAGACTAGATCTCTAATTTCAGAGTTCTGAGTTCTAAATCCACTGTAATCTTTGCAATGACCGGGAGCTTTACATCCACAATCGCGACGCTAAAAGAGCAATAGCGAGCGCAGAAGGCAGAGTTTAGAATTCAGCTAGACCGCTCGTTGTGATCTTTAAATACAAATCGCACTTTTTTCTCTACTTTGAAATTTTGGTTGCAAGAAACTTTATACATTTTTTATTTTCTATTCAATTAATTTAGTAATTTTCTCGAAAATTAAAAGATGCTTAAAGATCATCACTTATGAATAATTATTTTTCCTTTTATATTTAATCGGTTACATACACGAGAAAAAGTTTGCATGAGACAAAATTTACAGAAAATATGCAGATAAATTCAACATTAATTTTAGATCAGTCAGTAAAATAAGAACTAAAATGGCAAAGATTGCGGATAAATGGTTAAATTGAACGGGAGGAAACTTCAGAAACGTGTTTATATATGCCGAAGTGGAGCAAACTTTGCAAATTTATAGATTAAAGGGAAACCATTCCGGCGTCCACAATAATGATAATATATTAATATGATAAGACATCAGACTAATGATTTTTCTGTAGGATTTTTAAAAGTTATTTTAAATAAGCTGTTTTAATTTTGGCGTGGAATTTTCCGGATACATGACGTGACCTCAATGAAATTGTAAATAGAACGAACGAATGAATAAATTAATGAATGAAATATACTTTGGTGTACACCAGAAAAATAAAAAATAAAAAAGCAAATTATTTATCGTTTAGAAGCGATCTCTTTCAGGCAACCACGTCGCAAAAGATATAATGATCTGTGAGAAAAGGGTACGTAAGCTGTTAGAAAAGATACTTGAGATAGAATCAATAATATACTCGACAAATTCATACATCATATAAAAAACAAATGCATTTTAACAACAAAAATATAAAAACACACAAGAATAGAAAGTTGTTAACAAGTGAATGAAATAACCTAAGGAAAAATAGGTAGTAATTTTTAATCGAACGATGTAGAGGAGAGATACAGGAATGACTATTTCGGGAGGACAGAAGTGCGCTTTTAGCGGTTTTTTAAGCTTTTTAGTGTATTTTGCACTTCTAATGTGCAGTGGTAAGGAGTTTTAGAGCCAAATAGCTTTAATATAAAAGGATTTAGAATAGATACTTCCTGTAGTGTGGGACGGAATTCTTAGTGTGAGGTTTTTATCGGAACGAAGAGAGCGAAAGTGAGTGACACTAAGAAACTCAACCCGTTCTTTAATAAAACCTCAAGTAAAGGTTGTCTGGAAGAAATCACTTTCAGAGTGATAAGACCGCCTATTGTACATATACTAATTAAGATTTAACTGTACTTGATGTTCAATTATTTTGGAGTACAATAAAGAGTAAAATAAATAAAAATAAATAAATAAACAGGGCAAATGGAATTGAATAGAACACAATATAAAAGAGAAAAAATCTGCGAAGACGGATAGAAAGCCACTTGAATTTTATCGTGAAATTCGGAAACATAGTCGTATTTTCCAAGTCCAACTATGAACTATATACAGAGGTCACTCCATCTAGTGGGGGGACTACCTACACTTTGCCTATCGGTGTACGAGGCTGCCACTCGAGAACCTTTTTCCCCATCACATCGGTTGTCGGTTCTTCGAGCTATATGGCCGGCCCATTGCCACTTCAGCTTACCAATCCTTTGAGGTATGTCGATCACTCTGGGTCTACAGCGGATGTCCTCATTTCTAAGTTTATCAGAGAACCCCTGAGCATAGCCCTTGTTTGCGCCCGATTGAGAACCGGTTTAACGCTTGGACGGACTGCGTGACTCGAGAGGGCGCGGCCGTTTTTAGTCCGCGCCGGCGCGCTGCGTGTTAGTCTGTTTGAAGCTGCTCCTGCAGCTGCCGCATCTGGAGTGAATTGCACTCGCGACTGAACCTCAAGTTAAATCGAAATCGTTATAAGCGCTTGACGGCCGTCATTGTTTTAGTTTGATTTCGTTAATATACGTGATAACGAGGCCTTTCTTTGAGATTGAGTGATTGATTTAACTTCGCCTGCTATTAATTTGTGTCGAGGAATTACTTAGGCGGCGTTTTAATATCGAACTAAATAATTTGAACTGTAGTCTAAAAGATTCGAGCGTTATTTGTAGTGATTAAAGGAACTTTTGTGCTGGTTTTGACATTTAGGTGTAGCTTACGTAGCATTTTGATATAGTACGAAGTGAATTCGCTTATTCGATTGAACTCTAAACTTTGACTATATATCAACCTAGACTATAGTTTTGTGCTAAGTGAAGTGAGACTGGAGTTCGGCGCTCGGAAGTGAGGGCGTCCTTTGGAGCGGTGTAGCGACAGCGGGTTGTCCGCTACCTTGGTGAAGTCAGCTAAGCACTCACTATACACCTTCCTTCATATACATGCCCACACTACCTTCACACCACGCTGATGACGCCTTGGGGTATACCCTACTCCTGAACTAGGTAAGTTGTGTGATTGTGCATTCCTTACATAGTAAGTTTCCATAAGCCATTGGGCTTGACCCTTTGTTGCTCGTCGAGCTGGTTATTCACGCGCTCGAATCTAGTCGACCCTTGTCTGGGCAACTCAGGGCCGTAACAAGTAGTATCTATTAAAAGAGAAACAGATCTAAGATTTAAAAAAGACTGTTAACTTAGAAGAAAAGATTTATTAAGGAAAGATTACATAAAAGATTATTGTTTAAAGTAAAATAATATTACCTTGATAAAGCGTAGTGATGTGTTCTGTTCCTATGGTTAGAGTGGTACTCCATACATAGCATTTGTTAAAGTTAAGGATGTGTTTATTATGTTTATTGTAGTATTTAGCTGTAATATTGTGCATAAGTTAGTTTTTTTAATCAGCCTGAGGACAGACTAATTGCAAGAAGGCCGAATGTGGAACGGAACGTCAAGGAATGAAGTGACAGAATGAATGTGTGATAAAGATAGCAAGACGACAGTATGAAAGCGAGTGAAAGAGCAAGTATTAAGAATGAGTGAACAATGAGCGAGTGACTGAATGAGAAACAAGAATGATGGGAAGATAGATTTTAAAAGCACTGCTAGCAAACGGGAAGCCATTGCAGTAGCTGTGAAGAGAAAGAAATTAAAACCTCAAGTCAAACATCAAGCTGTTTTATTCCAACGCAAGACACTACATGTATGTGGTCTATGGTACTAAAACCTTTTCGGAAACCGGCTCGTTCGGGAGGCTGGAAGTCGTCGAGTCTGACACTTTAATTACTGAACACCAATTAAAACTTAAATCACACTAATAACTATTCACACTTAGTACTTTAGTTCACTTTACTTCACTCCAAAAGCTTCGCTCGTATCGCCAATTTAATACTGCCCCGATCGCGGATTTTAACGGCTTTAAATAGGCCTTTTCCACCGAATCTTCTAGAATATTCCAGCAAATACCGGTCGTGACTGATTAAGTGGAGAAAGTTCGAGTGTGGAGTTTTCCAGAAAGCTTAGTTCTTCCATTCGATACTGAATGGCGCTGGAGTTGGAAAGTTCCAGAACGGCATTTTATAGAAAGCTCTCGTCGCCATGTTCCCCAACACAAGATGGCGCTAGTGCCAGGTCCCAGACATCAACTTAGGCGCGCAACAATACCAAGCCAATATCGGCAGTGTGAAAATCACAATTATTTTAATATATATTACTCAAAATTATTTTCGTATAAAGATAAATTATATTCACACAAAAACGTTCATTATAATTTTATATTAAAACACTAACAAAACACTAGAAAAATCCAAAAATTAACACAATAACATTCACGCGAAAATAGCGTACGAAAAAAACATAGATTATAAATAAATATTCATAGTATAACAGCTTTTTTTATTGCTATGGAGAATAAAGTATATCATATTGATCATATAATGCCAAACTTCTTCATAGAAAAGTAGTCTCTATACGTAAGTGTTTAAGTTTTATACTGCTGTGGGTGGGTGCGACCCCATGAGACCGCTAGGGATTTGACGGAATATGACCGCGGTCTCATAAGAACGCCAGGGGGTTGAGAGGTTAAATTGTACACCCTTATGTACTAGCAGCCATATAGCTTTTATATACAATCGACCGGAAGCTCACTCGGCAGCCCCCGCGCTAACAGTCGCTTCAAAGTTCCCATAGCGAATGCACGCACGATTTTGCTTTTGCGCTTTTGTAGAACTCTCCTTTATAAATTTAAATAGCCAAAATATATTATAATTTCAATTCCATTATTTTCGTTTGTAAATTTTAGCCTAAAAGTGTAATTTATCTAATTTAATATACGTGCGTTTATTCTGTCGGTGAATATAGTGATAATTAGAGGATAACTGAACTTTTATTTTAACACCCGATAGTTGCACCACCACATATTACATCTTTTAACATTATTTTTTGACGCCCCCATACATACAAATTAATTATTAATTATTAATAATAATGATGGGCCGTCACAACGGCATTCCATCTTAACAAGTGACAACGCATTTGCATTTTGATTCGTAATCGAGGACAGATGTAGGTGTCTATGGGCCGTGTGATGTAGGTGTCTATATAATATTAAATATTTACGTATGTTTAAAAATTAATACATAACTTTAGAAAATATCACTTGTTATTCTACATATAATGCATGCATCGTTTTGAGTCAATTGTCTCTTATAACTATTAAATTGAACTGAGAAACGACCTTACATAACACCTGATAGTAAATAGCTAATGCAGTTTACAGACAACTACAACCAACCTCAAACATAGAAGGTCGCAGATACGTGTCACGTCTGGGGAACAAGATTGAATGCCTAACAGCCGATAATTATATAGGATTTATCCCTTCAGAGTAGAACACTGCATTGCACGCACTACTGCCTGGATGCAAAAAATTTAAAGCTCACATATTTGTTTATCTCTTATATTTATGAGAATACTACGTAAACTGTTATACGAATTATTCCGTGTTTATTTTCAATTTATTTCCAAAATTATAACTTTTTTTTTATAGGAAAAAGGTGACAAACCAGCACACAGTCCACCTGATGGTAAGTGGTTGCTGTGACCCATAGACATCTACATC
>DWHP01003261.1:0-13577 GCA_018247895.1 Parnassius honrathi
ATTAAATGTAAGTATATAAAAACACTAAAGTAGCTCCAATTTTGCGATTCTTTGCAAACTTCATCGATATGAAAAATAATATAATCAAATAATATGGAAGTAGTTACAAATACGTAGGGAATCGCATCAGTTTACATCGACAAGCGTGCGATCGAATTTCTTTTCAGTATTAAGGAACACAAGTATTAAGGAAGGAAAAGCTAAACTCACTACATCTTTTGTTTTTTTTTTCATTTTTCTTTATTATTTCTCAAGAATTATAACTTAACGTCGACGAACGTTAAACGGCTGGAAAAAAGGGCTTTTATAAGGATGACAAACCTACACACAATCCGCCTCATGATAAGAGGTTACAGTGAACAAAGGTCATCTACGTCATCTATATTGCTCTAGAGGGCTGAGATGGAATACCTCTTTACCATTAAAAAGGTTGTAATCACTCAAACACAGCAGCATTTGTTGCTATTTCACGCCAGTATTTTGTGAGAGTGAGATTATCTTTGAGATTGTCACAATGCAGTGCAACAGTGGATCTACCACGCATAAAATGCCTGCCGATTCAATATGTATAAAATATTACTAAATTTAACACAACTTTTACTTTATTTTAACTCACGTGTTTACCTACAACATCAATCTTTTCCGCCTATACTTTAAAAATATTTTTATCAATACAAATGAAATGGTTGTATTTGTTAGTTCAACACGTATTTATAATAATGTAAAGGCTCTTATGTTTTACCTGGAAGCAAAATATCATACATACATCCATTAAATGCACTGTTGACCTGAAATGAATATTTATAGCATAATAACGTACTTCTACCCCATAAGCCCTAATGTTGACACAATATTTTTTATCGAAAAGGTCATCATTCCATATGTTTGTATATAAGAAAAAGTTTTCGGTGCAATACCGTTATTACCCCATAAAACGATATTGAGTAAACGGAAAATACCGCTTTAAATAGTTTTATCCTTGTAACATTGTATTTTCATTTAACTTATGTGCAGTATGATTTTATAGTTGTATGTCAAATAACACATAATTATAGTATTGGCCGTTGTAGTGGCGGAGAAAGAGAATCCATCTATGCGTTCAACTATGCTAAATATCCCCTTTCCCATCCACTGTTTAAAAATCTATGGAGTAAGCCTATATTATTATATTCAGCTGCGGTCTTTCGAAGAACTGTGAGGAATGATTATGCAATGACGATTGGATACCTTAAAGGAGGAACTATTTGAGTGACTAATTGGCTGACCGACCGACGAACCGCTGAGTGTAGAAATTTGAAAATCGGTATAAGAGTTTCTTATAATGTAAGCAAATCAATAATTCGTACTTATTATATAATCCACTAAAGCAAGCCTAACGAACGAATTTCAGAAAATTCAACTTCTAAAACTAAGTGTAACAATTAGCGCAGAAAATAATAATTACTTACCATAATACGAATTTGTCAGTTCAAAAATAAACCACTAATGGGCTAAAAGGGGCCGTCAATATAAAAACATGAAAATTGAACGTGTTTGTGGTCTATTTAGAAACATCAAATCGTAAGGGATAAGAAAATGCGTGTCAGTAACATAAAATAATCATTTACCCAATTCAGCTAGTTTACGCTCTTCGATTATAGTTATTGCAATTGCTAAGTGACGTATCATTCGAGTTTAGATATCGGCGCAAGGGACTGAGTGCATCCTGTAAAGCAGGGCAACGCAGGTGGGTGTGGCCGCTTACATCGGTGACGTCATATCATATGACACACTTTCATACACTACTCACACACACTACGTTTACTAACCCCTGACGTCGCCTTGTGGTCGACCCTACTCAGGAACTAGGTAAGTTTTGTATGCTGGTGAAGCCACTATATAATATTTATCCATAGGCCACCTTGGGCTCGACCCTCGGGTTACTCGTCGAGTTGGGGTACTGATAGGCCCTATCCCAGTCAACGTTTGTCGGTGCAACTGAGGGCCGTAACACAGCTGTTGCTTAAAGCATTTCAATGCCTTTTCAATCCATTGCTGATTATATAGATATTTTCAAACCTCTGTGTCTATGGACGGTATCAGCTGGACGCATCAAGCACAATGCCGAGTACTTTCCGATCGGCTCGATTCACTGGCGCTGCGGAGAGAAGTTGCATCTCTTTGCGTATTTTATCGCATCTATCACGGGGAGTGCTCTGTGGAATTGTTCGGATTAATCCCAGCCGCCAAATTTCATGAACGCACTACCCGGCAAACCTCCCGATACCATCCACACCATCTGGATGCTTCGCGATCCACCACTGTACGTTTCACTAGGAGTATTCTTCCGCGTACGACCTCTCTGAGGAATAGCACCACAGCCGATTGTTTCGGACCGATACGACCTGAGGACCTTCAAGAAAAGAGCTTACTCCTTTCTAAAGAGCCGGCAATGCACCTGCAATTCCCCTGGTGTTGCGGTTGTTCGTGGGCTGCGGTAGTCACTTAACATCAGTTGAACCGAATACTGGTTTGCCCCCTATTCTATAAAAAATAAGGTAATTTCTTAGACTTGGCTTATACGATCTACACAGTCTACTAATATATAACAAAAGCATAAGTAATTAAACTGTAGGAGATTGATAGGTGGCTTCCCCTAAAAACATTTTATCCTATAGATTCTAGTCTGTAAAAAATGATATCCTTATTAACAGTTTTTTAACCTATCATATTGTTCTCATTATAGTGCTTTTGGCCCAGTCTCTTCACGATTTACATCAATGAACTCTCTTATTGGAAGAAATTTGGGCCAAAGCACATTTAATTCACCTCACCTCCAGTTAGCCGATAATTTAGTCATCCATTGCTGGAAGAGCTTAGAACCTTGTTAAATAATGTCAACAGTGTCTGCCAGCGGGTAGCTCTTAAAAGAAATATGGACAAGACCGTGTCCCACCCAAAGATTATCGTAAATATATAAGGAAAGTCACACCTACACCGGTAGTTGTTGGGAACACTACGCTCGAAGTTGTTCACAAGTATATTTACCTAGGACAAATTGTCTGACTAGATACGTCCAACTTCGACCGTGAGGTCAATAGACGGATCTAACTCAGCTGGGCAGTGCACGCAAACACTTCTTCTTTTTCTTTATTCCACAAATATCGACAACCTCGGATGTGGCGGACGAGCGACCAGGTAAACTTAAACCGTAGACAACAGTTAGTAAATAAATTACTTACATTTTGTGGAAGGGAAATATAATATTATATTACCAGTGCCAGTTACCATTCTGGCGACCTAAAATAGTAGTATTTTTTATAGCTGTAATGTAGCCCCCACGAAATTATATATTTGTTTTAAATGTATAATAAATAGTGGTTATAATCGTTGTAGTGTATGTGCCTTCACCGTACTAGCTGTGTAATAAATAGATGTCTTAAGTTTAGTGGGTAGTATAATTAAAGTTTTAAAAGTTTTTAAATGTTACAAAAATGTTATATAACCATAAAAATGTACAACATACAGGCGAAAAGCAAACATCTTAGACAGATTACGCGTATTTTGTTTAATTTGACCGACTTGTTTTATTATAATACCCCCTTTTATTGACTAAATTATATTACAGATTAAAACTTTGAAGTATAAAAACAATTATTGCTTACTATAAGTATACATTCTGTGACAATAAATTTACAACCATAGCAATATATTAGAGTTCTCCTTATAAGTATTTTTAAATACTTGTGACAGGAAAACTCGTTCTTCTTTAATTGACATACAATACTTTAGGTACAAGAATAACATAACATTACTTTCCTAAAAAAATATTAAAAATTATTGAAATATGCGCGCGCGCGCTCGTGTGTGTGTGTGTGTCCCAGCACCACTACTCCCGACACCACTACTCCCGGCACCACTACCCTAAGAAAAACACACCATCGACGACAACACGACACGTGTCTACACGACAGTAGAGGCGAAACACGTGTCGTATTGTCATCGATGGTGTGTTTTTCCTGGAGTAGTGGTGTTGGGAGTAGTGGTGCCGGGATTAGTGATGTTGGGAGTAGTGGTGCTGGGATTAGTGGTGACGGGATCATTGTATTTAATTAAGCGAAAGGTTGCGGATTAACTATTTATATCGATATTATGATAGATTTCCGCAAAGTAACGCCTGATTCTATCAATTAACGCAATGAAGTGTTATAGCTATCAAATCCAGCTCAACGTAAGGACTGAGAAAAGTGTGTTCGACATCTCTAGGTTCAAAGCGAAGTTCAAAAAATCTCCATTTTGGAGATTCTTTACGGTGATGACGTGTGTCTCATATCAGATAGCATGTCGCATCTTCAAGGCTATATTGACGCATATCATCGATCTTGTCAACTATTTGGTCTGGTGATAAGCGCTTCCAAGACTCAAATCGTCTAACAACTACCAAGAGGAAGTAAAGCTGATCCAACTTTACTGAATCTAGACGGGAAATCACTAGATGAGGTTTCACACTTCAAACATCTTGGAAGGAATATCCGGCCTAACAATACCTTAGCTTCGGAGATACCGTCATGCATTGCTAATGCCGCTGCCAATTTCGAAAGACTCACTGATCGTGTCTGTAAATCCCATTATCTCAAACTAGAAATGAAGATTAGCATCTATAAGGCACTAATAATTCCTGACCTTTTATATGGGGCAGAGACATGGTGCATTTACAAAACAGATGTTAAAAAACTTGACACTTACCACCTAAGATGTCTTAGATCTATCCTAAAGATCAATTGGCAGGCCCATGTCCCTAATTCTGAGGTTTTACGTCTTTCTGGAATGTTCGGCATTGAAGCTCTCTTAATTCAACGTTAGCTCAGGTGATGTGGACACGTCCTTCGTATGGAAGACCGCCATTTTCCTAAAGCTGTCTTTTACTCAGAGATGGCAGAAGGTAAGAGAAAGCACGGTGATCAGCATCTGCGCTATAAGGGTGTTTTCGAAAGACACCTGAATGCTTGCGGTATAAACTCTGAGTGTTGGGAGGAGCTTGCTGCAAAAAGGTAATTTTGGCCATCTACCATGTTTGAAAGAAAGAAATCTTTCCTAAATCGCCAACTGCGCAAAGAGAGACCTAAGCCCTGCTATGCGTATACTTACAACTAGTCTGGCCAACTCTTCTGTCATACGTGCCAAAGGGTATTTAAGACCAAGTTTGGTCCAGCGAGCCATATACGTGATAGGCAAAATCCATAGTTTCTAGGGTCACCGTCATCAAAATCGATAGGGAGGACTATATATGATAGTGCAGTTAACTTCACAAAAATCTCAAAACCGACGACAATCGTTAGAAGACTTTTAACATTCTTATTCATACTTTTAACAACAAATGTTCTAACTTTATAAAATCTCGTAACTTAACAATATTTTCATTTCCCATACATTTCATTTACACCACGCTTACCATTTCCCAAAATTGCTCATAAGTGGCCTTAGCTATGTCTGGGGTGAACACCTCTAAAATCACTCGAACTCACAGCAGCATTTGTGGCTATTTCACGCTAGTATTTTGTGAGAGTAAAATTACCTTTGAGATTTTCACAATGCAGTGCGGCAGTGGTTTATACCACGCACAAAATACCTGCCAATATGTATAATATATTACTAAATTAAATAAAACGTTTACTTTATTTCCATTCATGTGTTCGCCTTTTGTTAGTTCTACACGTTGTTATAATAATGTATTACCTGGAAGCAAAAAATCGTACATTCGTACATTAAACGCACTGTTTGCCCGAAATGAATATTTATAGCGTGTCAACGTACTTCTACCCCGTAAGCCCTTGGGTTGATACAATATTTTTTACTGAAAAGGTCATAATTACATGTGTTTGTACGTTATATAGGGACAAATTTTCGGTACAATATTGTTATGACCCATAAAACGATATTTAGTATACGGCAAATACCGTTTTAAATAGTTTTATTTTTATAACATTGTATTTTCTTAGCTTATGTGCGTAAGTATGTATGAATTATGTTTTATAGTTGTATGTCAAGTAATACATAATTTACTATGGTAAATATCCTCCCTTAAAAAACCCCTTTAAAAATCTATGTAATAGCATATATTATTATATTCAGCTGCGGTCTTTTGAGGGGCTGTGAGGAATGATTATGCAATGATTTGATATACGAAAGAAGAAACTATTTGAGTGACTGACTGGCTGACTGACACGTCGACGCCTCACCTTTGGTTGATTGTAGAAACTTGAAAATCGGTACTTATACCGATTTTCAAGTTTCTACAGTACAAGTTTATATAAAACCAATACCCTTAGTGTTTAGGCCGAATCGTAACAACTTAAAACTTGCGAAAACGCTCGTCTCGGGCGATAAACCTGTTTGACCGTTTGGGCCGGGGGCATTCGTCTGGCGGGCTGCGGCCCTGCCGTTTAGTCTGGAACAATCAATTGTCCGCGACGGCCGTGTCGGTTAGATGTCGGGAAGTTACGTTAGAATCGTTAGGTCGCGTTAAGACTACCTCCTTTGCGTTGTCTTATTTCGTTCGTATACGTGACAAAGAGGTTTTCCTTGAGTTTGAGTGATTAATTTAACTTCGATTGCCATTAATTTGCGTCGACGAGTTGCTTGGGTGGTATTTTGATATCGTACGAAGGAATTTTACTTGTCGGGTGGAACGCTAAAACTTTGTGACCCGGGAGGAGATCGCGTTCCTCTTCGATTATAGTTTTGTGTTAAGTGACGCTAGACTTGAGTTCAGATAACGGTGAAAGCCCACTGGAATGATTGCACTTTGCGGAGCAGGGCAACGCACGCGGGTCTGCTGGCCGATTACATCGGTGACATCAGGTTACATTACACACCTTCTTACACCACTAACACCTACCATTTACTTGCCCCTGACGGTACTTTGTGGTCGACCCTATCTCCGGAACTCGGTAAGTTTGTGTTTGCTTATACAGCCGTTACATAGTAATTATCCATAGGCTATTTGGGCCCGAACCCTCTGGTTGCCTGTCAAGTTGGGTTACTGATCGGCCCTAGCCCAGTCGACTTCTGTCGGGGCAACTGAGGGCCGTAACAATACTTGTTCCAGACTTCCAATCACAGTTAATATAACAAAGCGACGGTTGAATTTGAGATAAAAAAATGGTATTTTTCATACTATATTATTTTTCTATAATATGTAGTACAATTTACTGAAAAACGCAGTACGATACTGTATATTATAGCACGGGTGGCAACCCTAGTTACACACAATATCCAATTACTGTAACGGTCAGTTCACACCGAGACGCGACGCGACAATGCTTGAAGAGGCTAGTGGTTACGCACCGCGCAGTGCGCCCCTGCGCCGCCGCGAGACACATCGCGATGTCGAGAGGCGCATCGTGAAGTCGCTGGTGGAACACCGCACTTGCACTCTGCGCCTATCGATGAGGTACCAGTGCGTCGTGAAATTATGCATCATGTTACACCACGAGGCATCTCGAGGCGCAACGCGGCGTAGCGTGACGCCGCGGTTTATTTTAGAATTATTTCAATAAAATAGTTATTTATTTAAAATCTTCATTGTATACGTTTAAATACAAAGATAAAACTACAAATAACCTAAATAATATGCTCAATACCTGATACATAACATACATATTTTTAAATATTACATAATACATACATTTTAAGCATAAATACATACGAACATATTATACAAAAACAACTTAAATAATTTATAATATCGAGTCACACATAAGTATATAATAAATATGTATATTTTTGTGTTATAAATAAAGTTATATTTTGTGTAACTATCTTGAAAAGTTCGCGCCGCGTAGCGTCGCGTCACGTCTCTGTGTGAGCTGACCCTAAGGCTCGTTTGTTTTTATCAAAAACACGTTTTTTATTATTTACTCCTTTTTTTACACCAACAGTTCTTCATATTCTACCAGTGATTTTGGTGTGTTGTCCATGCACACGGAGGCCCTTACTAATGACGCATACTTTTGTATGCGTAAATCTTCTTTGAAATCCAAATCCAAATATTTACGAAGCTGAACTTTATCACATTACACTGAACTATTTAACGACCAATTAGGAATTTTGTATTGCCTGAAGTTTGACACACAATTTATTCAAACTCTTCTTCTGTGCATTTACTAGCACCCCGTTGACGGGTCAATATTAGAGTATCTTCGACGTAGAAGTACGTAATTTTAATGTCATATATATAATTCCAGCTAAAGTAATCCAAGTAATTTTTTTTTATAGAAGAGGGGGCAAACGAGCATGCGGCTCACCTGATGTTAAGTGGCTACCGGGGGAATTGCAGGTGTGTTGCCGGCCCTTTAGAAAGGAGTAAGCTCTTTTCTTGAAGGTCCCTAGGTCGTATCGGTCCGGAAAAATCGCCGGTGATAAACTAATTCCACAGAGAGGTCGTACGTCGTCGGGTCGTAGGTCGTCGAAACGTACTGTGGTGGACCGCCAAGCATCCAGATGGTATCGGGAGGTTCGCCGCGTAGTGCGTTCATGAAATTTGGCGGCTGGGATTAATCCGAACAATTCCTCAGAGCACTCCCCGTGGTATATACGAAAGGAAATGTAAAGAGATGCAACATCTCTTCGCAGCGCCGGGGAACCGAGCCGATCGGAAAGCACTCGGTTGTCGACGATTCGAGCCACTCTGCACTGGATGCGGTCAAGTGGAAGGAGCTGGCACTGAGGAGCCCCAGTCCAGAGATGGGAACAGTATTCTATGTTCGGCTGAACCTGCGCCTTGTAAAGTTGCAGGCGTTGCCGGTATGAAATACTGTCCCGCTCTGCTGAGCACGCCAAGCTCAAGCTCTTTGTCGAAAGCAATGTTCGCAGTTAACAAAACAAAGAACTAGTATTCTCGCCTGCTCATAATTAACTAAATGAGTTACAGAGAAGTGACCGTAACTCAGTGCGCAATGTAATTATGGCCACAGAGCCTGTCTAGTAGTATGCATAGAAAATCTTTGCTTGTAATAGGTTTAATAGAGTACAATTGCCGGCACAAGTCGTGAGCACAGATGAACTGTGATGGGAGTTGAGCAGCCACGCTGTTGGGCGAAATTATTGGGATCTTTTATTATTCAATTGGTAACTGAATATTTTCGCCGACTTGAAAATGTTTACCTTAATACATAAACTTTACTTTGATACAGTATTCTTGCAGATATTCGTGACCATTATTTCATTATCTACTGTACAGTATTTAATGTATACCCACGTCTGTAAAACTCAATCGAAAAATTTACATGTGGTTAGAATTGTATATTATAATAAGAGGAAGGAAGAGGTGATGTGCCTTTCATGTTTTGAAGTTGCGTTGCTAGTAGAGGCCCCTTCATCTTCTAGTTCATCATCATCACCATAATTTTTTGTCGTCATCCTTATCCTCCGAACTAGACACAGAGTCCTTATTGCCCATTTTAATGATAAACTTCTCCGTTATTTGGTCAAAATACGACCAGAAATTCTGAGTCGTTAACTCCCTTAACTATAGCAGTATGTTTATAAACGTCTATCATGTTTTTTGCCGTACCTATTTTTTTTTCATCTAACAAAACACTCAATAGACCATTTTTCGGTCGGTTCATTTAGATCAAAACTGAACACTAAAATTATAACAACAAAAACAACAACAAGAAATAACAAAATCAAGTAAAAACCAGATATAACAGAACAATTAACAAGAGGTAATTAAAATAATTAACAAAAATAAAGATGTCCCTAAAATTGCTATTAAGTGTACAGTAGCCGAATGATACGCGGGAACCCAATAGACGACGACCATCGACTGACTAACCCATATCGACCAATAAAAAGTGTGCTCACGACTCGTGCCGGGAATTGTATAAGGCAAGAATTTTAAGAGAAATATTTTATTACAGGCATGAGAAGGAAGGTGTTCCATGTGATCTTCTGCCTCTAATGGATTATTGCGTTGAGATTCCTCAACAGGGCGTTGTTAGGTCTTTAAACGTTCACGTCACCGCCGCCATATTTGTTTGGGAGTACACGAGACAGATCATTTTGTAAATTATTTTTGAATATATATTGATGTTAATTAAGACATGGTATTTTATTTTTCTGTTGTCGCCAATCCGCATAAACCTACTGAGGCAATTATTGCACATCTACAAATATCAGAGAAGTTCAATTGTGAACTGTAACCGGCTAATAAAGAAAATATGAAATAAATTTTATTATTTTAGAAAGCTAAATATTACGTTAAGCCTAATTTATTATAATATTCTTAAATATAGAACAAAAATTAAGAGACAAGAGGCCTTCGGCTCTTGTCTCTTAAGCATGGGCGTTTTCGGTTTTTATCTGCAACGGTTACATACCGTATATCTAGTTTTCATATCGTTATTGAAAACCGTTTCCAGACATCGATATCAATAGTAACGGTTTGCTACTGAATGTGAAACCGACAACCGAAACATAACCGCAAACTGTACTACCAGTGCAAACATTTTTTTATGAATTACATAAATTATTCTAGTTTAGAAGTCAGAGGTTCTAATGTTATCGTTATCTTAGATGTAATGTTTAAACATGTATGTTAACATATAATTTTTGTAAATTCAATGTTATGCAGTAATAAATTATACCGATACTGTTACAGCTTGTTAAAGTCCACTGCTGAACATATAGGCCTCCTCATAGATTGCACCATTAGGGGGATATTTGCCATAGTCGCCACGCTTGGTAAGCGCTTTGGCGACCACAGTCTTTTAGAGTGAATCTTTTTACGGGAGGGTTTTGATTGAAATGCTGCAACCTTTTTGTATGACGAAAATTGGTGGGTGTAGTAAACATTACGTAGTTACGTACCGGGCATTCGGTCGATTATTCAAATTGCAAACGCAGGGCATTTCATACCATAAAGTATATAGTAGTACAATTACAAGATTACAACGGTATTTTGTTCAAATACTAATCTTATATTAATTTTATTTAAGACAGTTACCAAGGTACACGTATTTGTTTTAGTAAGATTGAGCTGACCGGGATTCAGTAATAGCGCCATCTACTATGTTGTATAGGTAAAGTCATTTTATCGAACAAACATTGATTGACTCTCAAGGTGGTATGTAGAGTAAATGCTAGATGGCATAAATCTACGAAAAAAGCGCCAAATAAATTGAAGTATGTGTGCTCTTCAAATGAGAACTTAAATGTCCTGTAGATGACTTATACAATAATGTTAATTGACAATATTTACAGATAGCACGGTACAAGGAATTGTCTTTTTATCGAAGTGAGACTATATTTCAATAACCTTACACGACACTTTGAAAGTCTATATTCAAAAATGATTAAAAGTCTAAATCTGCTTAAACTATACTATGCTATATTATATTTACACTTTACACATAATTGTATGAATTACAACTACCTAATGCACAAAATACATGTAAATATTGCAAACAAATGCGCAAATGCAAAGTCAAAAATTAATAACTTAATCGATGTTATTATCTTAGTGAACGGCACGAGCATGAACCACCATGACCAAGTGTTTAATTACCGCGTTTAAAAAAAAAGCAAATTCTAAACTTTCCATCCAAAATATAAAAAACAGAAACATAAAGTTGCCTAAACCAAATATAATATGATCATACAAATGCAAGTCTTCTTTGTGTCTATTGTCCTAAAGATCATTTAAATTTGACAACTCTCACAACTACACAAACTTAACAATTAGGCAATTTTAACCATTTGAAATTCGACCTTTTTGCTTTACGTAATTACATCCAGATGTGCATTGTGTACCATGTGAAACTAAAACTATATATACCGTCGCAAAAACAGGAAACAATGAATATCAATAAAGGACATCGCACCGGTTTAGTTTGCGGGCCATGTTGGCATATCGTTCTAGTTCTTGCGTTTTACGTTTTACAAATCTATGCCTTGTGCCTAATGAGCTAATGATCATTTGAAATTTGATAACTCTCACAACTACACAAACTTAAAATTTAGGCAATTTTAACTATTTAAAATTCGACCTTATTGCTATAGCTATTATATTATATTTCGCAATGTGTACCGTTGTGTGATAACTACCAAAGCATTGCAACGATATCCATATTCGCTGCATCTCTTTCTATACTTATTTAAACTATCGTTACAAGAATGAGAAGCGACGAATATCAACGAAGGTCATCAGTTAGTGGACCGTTTACCGTTTACCGTTTTGGGAGATCATTCCACAGTTTGCGTTATGCGTTTCGGTTTCGTTTTCGTATGTTGGGTAGGTACATGGTTTTGGTTGAATATGTGATAACAGTTTTGTACTTAGGTTTATTGATATGATATGATATTTCATAACATAACATTATTAGTTAAGTTTTTATATATCGGTCTCATGCATAATGGTTATACCTTTTTTAAGTTTTTATACAGAACGTTAAGCTAGTTAAAATTATGTATAGATCAACATTTTCATCTCAACACAGTCACCATTATACAAAACTTAAAAAAGGGGATCTCCTCACCTTATTGACTGTTCTTTTATGATCAGAGAATACATGTTCCTGTTTTGAGCGGCCAGATTTTCCCAGGTTCCATACAACCACTGCTCCATTAGTTGCTGCTGTGGCTAGAGTGTTCTCTGAATTAAAATGTCAATGAGTTTACTTTTATTCTCTATATATACTCTAAGTACTTAAATGTCAGCATTTACCTTCAATAGTACTCCAGGCAACATCAATGGAAGAAAAGTTTAAATTCAAATTTTTTCCCACTCTTAGATTACACACCTCTGAGAAGTCACTATCGCCTATAGAGAACACCTTAAACACTGGAAAATTAGGGAAAATTTAATAAAATTCATATTTAGTAATTGTATTTAAACATATATTTAAAAATACTTTCGTCGTGTAATACCATTTCTTCCAGCAATTACTACTTGTGAACAGTCTTTATTCAAAGCTAACGCATTTGCGGGACCCTCTTGCGACACGCAAATGGTGTTAGAAGGTATCATTTTCGCGAATACCGAATATTATAATTTTAAAAATAGTAACAGACTAAACTATAAAACACATATCTTAATCATTAACTTAATACTAATATTTTTACTAAAACACTAATATTAGATCCATTTTAGTAATACAAAGGGATCGTTAATGTCGTATAATTTAAAGTGGTCAACGATAACACATTTATTTTCGTGATCTAATACACATTAATTTAATATAGTTGTTTAGTATTTGTACCGCTGAACTCTGAACTTTTGTCTTGATTTGTTATGGTGGTTGTCACTTGTCAGTGTCAGTGGCAGTCATGGAGGTTAGAGATATTTTTTTATTTAACTGGCTTTACGGCTCTGGATACTAGCCCTTCTGAGCCTATCATCTCTTTCAGAAATTTCATTGTACATATTTTTTCTTCACAGTATGCTGATGCGTCGCATTGCGAAGTTTTTAAGAGATTTTGACGATAGCTCAACCCAGCGGACTGTTGATGACGAAAGCCACTCAAGTTCATAAGGCGCCCAAGCGATCAAATTAACTTGAGGTTTATATCAACATCAAAGCACTTGTTTCGTCGTT
>DWHP01003262.1:0-13577 GCA_018247895.1 Parnassius honrathi
CAACGCCATTACAAAGTTACGTCGTCAGTTCAATCGCGACGTGTCAGGAACGCATTCTCTGAACGGCCGAACTATAATATGGTTAACAATTTTATAACGTGTATGTTCGGAATGCGGACAACATTCTGAATCACCTTTTATGTATGTACTAAGACGCCATGTTTTTTTATGTGCCTTCATGCAGCTTAAAACCCGCGAAAGGCACAATAATAATTTAATTGAAATTTCAATTATTTTTATCTTTAGATAAAATTAAATCTGTCGAATTACGATGAGTAGTTTAAAAGATCTGAAGGAACAGATGATATATATCCTTCTAAAATCGTAACCATCCTTTTGGCATCGCCGGAGTTGAGAGTAGATTCACTTATATCATCTGCGTCAAATCAGAAGGCACGAATATACTGCAATGGGTATCCGATTATTGAAGTTAAGGCAGGCAACGCATGGTGTTGCACTATTAGTCACCCACACATGTATAGTCTGTTCAATAAGATAGTGTCGGTGTATCAGGAGGCGCACTTACTGTTTTGCTTTAATTTTAGTGTATTTGACTGTGTTTGTTAAATGAATGTTTTCTTTTTGGTTTAGTGATTATGGTTATTGTAATAAAATACGAATATAAATAATAAAAACATGTTAGGTAGCAAAGAACCCTTCACTACGGCGCTTCGTTTAAAAATGTCAAATTCTGATACGTTTGTACGTCGCACGCGGCGATCTTAGATGTCGCGGCGGCGCCTTTGACCAGATGCGGCACGCGGTAAGAGGCGGCTCGACACAAAGGCAGCCGCATGTAAGCGAACAGACTCTACATTACACGCACACTGGTGTATTTTGATTTTGGTCCCGCACTAATCACTCCATCGCCATCTAGTATATTATTCTCTACTTATTGTAGTAACACAAGTAATAACAACGACGCATCTTTTTTAGACACAGGAAAACTGAATAATAATAAAAAGAACTGTCATTGCCACACCGGACGCTAAACGTGGTAACTATGGCGAATATCCCCTCTATGAGGTCTATGTTCAGTAGTGGATTTTGATAGGCTTTAATGATAATATTGATGTGATTTATTAGTTTTACCTTTTACGCAAGTGGCATTTATGTGTATTTAATTTGTATATTCTGAAAATTTTCGTCACAATGATATTAAATAAATACTCTCGTGTCTCGATGGTATACTCCACTTACTCAACACACCATATTATTTTTTCCATGCGGTAAAAGTCACTGGTATAATACCGATATGTTGTACTATTATTATATTGAATGACAGGTTCAAATAAAATTAAATATAGCTATATATTCAGTGACTATATTTTAATAAATAATCATTTTACATTCTCGCTGAAAATTAACTGGACACTATTCTCAATGGATTCACAATGTCTTTTGAAGTCACCTTGTGCCCACGCGTGGGCGTATTGCGGTCGCTTGTTGATCAGCTCGTTTCGTTTGGGAGGTGGGATTGCTGGTTTAAACGCCATCTGCGAGCCGTCGTACTCTTCGTAGATTTGTATTGGTGTCCTAAACGAAAAAACAAATTAATTTTTTGACATGAGATTTAAAAAAAACTATAATTGTTAACTATTCTTCTTACATGGTTATATTTGTTTTATTTGGGTTGGTACCTTCTCACATATTATATCTGATGTCAAGAGAAGGTAAAGATGAACTATCCCCGTTACACAATTAAGCGTTGACGACGGTTCGAGAGGAGTAGCCATTGCGTTGTTCACCAATACAAAACTGCGTCATTTTTTGCGGGTGAATATCTACAAATAAAATAAAGTCTGTGCTGCAGCGGTGCGCGTGTGTGTATGTACCTGTGCTGCAGCGGTGCGTGTGTGCGTACATACCTATGCCGCAGCGATGCGTGTGTGCGTACGTACCTGTGCTGCAGCGGTGCGTGTGTGCGCGCCAGCAGCGTAGCGGCGGCGGAGCGCAGCACGGGCTGGTGGTGCCGGCGCAGCGTGCACAGTTCGTACAGTGCGGCGGCGCGCGCGCAGCAATGCTCAGGCGAGGGCAGCGTAGCGTCATAGCGCCCTGCAGCACCCGCCTCCTCCGCGTCCAACAGTGACTGCACCGTGGTACTGCTCTGTTCACACATACAGGAAATCTTTAATTTTTCTTCTTCAATCGTTATTACCGTGTAGTGGCGGTGTAAGAATACTCCACATCAACCCGTGAATGTCGTAGGAGATCGGCAGCAGCGTCTTACTAAAAATAGAAAAACTGGGGCTGCACACCCGTGGGGGAGGCAGCCTTATGTTCAGCAGTGGACTTTAGTAGGCTGTAACGGCAACCGTTCTTAGACGGCTCCGTGGCGCCTTAGCTTAGCAATGAACTGCAGCGCTAAGGGCCGGGGGTTCAAATCCCTATATATTATTGTTGTAGCACGAATGGCCAACAAATAATTGTTCCGGGTCTGGATGTTTGTTCATGTGAAATTCAAGTATGTACACTACCTCCACGTTTTAAAAGAAAATCCTAGTGTTGAGGTATAAAGGTATAAACACCGGTAATACCCACAGTTGAACATGAACATCTAGAGAAACATTTGTCTTCGTCATCACTCTTAGCAAGCAAACTGATAATTTCACCAGATATGAAAACCTTCGTCTCTTCTACCCGATCTGGGTATTTTATGTCTAACGATAACAACATTAATACACCGCCGTCTATCAAAAGATTTGCATATCCCATAATCACCTCTAACGACACGCACAACAGTTCGATATGTAAAGAAAATGCTGATTTTGAAACTATTTCTAAACTTCCCTTAATCTACTACAAATTTCTAAAATAAATTCAAAGAAAAACAACTAAAACAAAAGATGTATCTAAGGTTTCAGGCACTCTTCCCTGCCCATATCCCAAGTTATTTAGCGGAGGCAGAGATGCCTCCCTCTTCCATTCCTCTCTTTAGCCGTCATCTCTTCACTCGCTTCTTTCTTACGAATATCATCCCTAATATAGTTCTGTTTCGAGGCAGAACCACGCTGCAGCTATATTACTGTTGTAGCACGAATGGGTCGGCTCGACCGGGGAAGGACCACGCTCTGAATGAATACTAGCGTAAAATAGTAGCCCAAAGCTGCCTTTTTACTGGAAACGAGGAATTCCATTTAGTCCTCGCGGGTGAAAACGCATCTGCATTTTGATTCGTAATCGAGGATAGATGTGGACATCTATGTGCCACAGCAACCACTTACCATCAGTTAGACTGTGTGCTCGTTTGTCACCCTATACTACAAGAAAAATTCACTTAAACTTCCACAGGTCGAATCTGGTGCGTTTCTATCAAAATAAAATGAAGGTGAATGCGTCAAAACACTTTCCATTTTTATATGTGTTACTATTAACCGACTAATGAATATTATTTATTTAACTCACAACGAATCTTTGCTCCATTTTAAACTGTAATCTGTGTAATAGTAATGGTCCACATCGGTCTCGCATATGATACATTTATGACCTTTCAGAACAATTCTTTTTTAAATATTATTTATAATAATTATACAACTAAAATTTTAAAACCTTTATTAGAATTAGTTTCATTACTAAATTACGAGAATTAAAATTATACGAGAAACAAATTAAGAGTATTCACTTCAAACGACGACCTTCCGCCATTACGCTACTTTACTATTATTTATTAGAACTACGACCGAGTTCGCAGGTCGATGTAGTACTTCACAGACCGTGTAGATTGTTTCATAGAATGGGGGTGATAAACGAGCACACAGTCCACCGATGGTAAGCGGATGCTGTGGCCTATAGATATCTAAATGTATCTTCGATTAAGAATCAAAGTGCGAATGCGTTGTCACCCCCGAGAACTACGATGGAATGCCTCGTATTCAGTAAAAAAAGGTCTTCGGTTGTCTACGCTTACCATACAAAACACAGTAGCATTAAAGTGCTATTTTACGCTGGTATTCTGTTAGAGCGTAGTTCTTCCCAAGTCGAGCCGACCCATTCGTGCTACAACCATAACATAGCTGCAACGTGACTACTACGTAAGACAACACAATGCCTTTGTGGAACCGACTACAACCAGCGATTTTTCCAGACCATACAACTTAGGGACCTTCAAGAAAAGAGCCTGTGGCGACGCTATCGTCGCGCCACTAGCGAAACACACCGAAGCCTAAGCGATCAAAATTCCGAATCATGAACAGTATATATAGAACATCTCTGAACTAATCACATGGAGTGTTGGCCGCTCCCCGGGTAGACCACCTTGCCCGGCGGGAGATCTCCCCTTTTCCTTCTACCGCCACAAGCCTAATCTTTTTTAAAAAGCCGGCAACGCACATGCCCTGGTGTTGCAGTTGTTCATGAGCGGCGTTTCATGGAATAGTCACTTATAATCAAGTGAGCCCTAAGCTCGTTTGCCTCCTCCTACATAAAAATAAATAAATGAAATAAATAATAAGTTCATACTGATCATTCTACCTATGATGTATGACATATAATCTACGATTTCTAAAATTAACCGCGCATACGCATCGCAATTATTTACTGCTTTTTTTATTTAACTGGCTTTACGGCTCTTGGTTCTAGCCCTTCTGAGCATACAATTTCTTTCAGAATCTTCATTTTATATATTTTTTCTTCACAATATGCTGATGCGTCTCATTGCGAAGTTTTTGGGCGATTTTGACGATAGCTCAACCCAGCGGACTGTTGATGGCGATAGCCACTCAAGTTCATAAGGCGTCCAAGCGAATAAATTAACTTGAGGTTTACATGAACATCAAAGCACTTGTTTCGTTGTTTTTTCTAATAGTTCACACGCGCAGACACTTAATTCACAAAATCGCGTCACTTTTACAAATTAAAATCCACTTCAAACCATTATTTAAGCGACAAAACAGGAGCGACAGTCCGTCGACGGCCAAGTTTCCGCCAAAACTCAATTATTTACTGCGCATGCGCAATGTCATAGATTAGCACATATTTTTTGTTTTAAATAGCTGTTCTAGTACGTAAGCACATTATAATTAAATGTTGCCAATTAACATATTGTTACGACCTTAAGATTCGTGACAATAAAAACTGCCGATAGATTTACCAAAATTGACACTTTAATTACTGAACACCAATTAAAACTTAAACCACACTAACAATTAATCACACTTAACACTTTAGTTCACTTTAATTCGCTCCGAATGCTTCGCTCGTATCGCCAATTCTCTGGGTAAGTAAATACTACCCCAGTCGCGGCCCTAAATGGCCTTTTCCACTGAAACATCTAGAATATTCCAGCAAATACCGGTCCCGACCAACTAGGCGGAGAAAGTTCGAGCGTGGGATTTCCCAGAAAGCTTAGTTCTTCTATACGATACTAGAAGGCGCTGGAGGTGGAAAGTTCCAGCACGGCATTTTCTAGAAAGCTCTCCTCGGTCTGTTACCCAACACTAAATGGTGCTAGGGCCATTAATTATAGCTTTCAACAATATTATAAACACATCAACTCGGTATAGAGATATTTTTAATAACATTGACAAACTAAAAAAGTACTTTATACTTTGAGGGAGGGCGGGAGGTGCTCTTCAGTCCAGGTAAGACACATCATTGTAATTGTTAAGCGGAAGATTGCAAAGAAATTTACATTTTTATTTTTAGCAAATTAAACGCCAATCATTTCTTCACAATTGTTTATGCAGATGACCTGACAATTCTGGTCTCAGGAAAAATAGCAAGCATGGTGTGCCACTTGACCCAAGCGACTTTTTGTATACTAGAGAGTTGGTGCAATAAATACGACTTAACCATTAACCCAAATAAAATGGTTCTAGTAAAGTTCACACAAAAACGAAAGCTGAATAACTATCACCTCCCAAGTCTTCAGCACAAAACTTCAGCTATCCTATGAGGTAGAATATTTAGGTCTTACCTTAGACAGTAAATTCACGCTAAATAAACAAAAAAAAATTAATAAGGATAATATAACTTTCTGGCAATGCAGAAACATGATTAGAAAACGATGTGGTCTGAATTATACCGTGGCTGTACAAAACTGTAATTTGGCCCAGGGCCACATACTGCGCTCTGGTATAGTGGACCAAAACGAATGAATCCACCACTATTAAGAAATGTCAGCGTTACCAGAGACTGGCGTGTACAGCTGTCACAGGCTGCATAAGGATTACACTAACAGCAGCCTTAGAACCTGTGCTGGAGCCTACCCCGCTTCACCTACATATACTACAAGAAGTGACTGTAGCTGCCATTAGACTCAAGTTTGTAAATCTTTGGAGTTACAGTAGAATCCCTAATACAGTTATTATTGATAGAGTTTACACCATTATTTACCTACAAGCCAAGTACGGTAAGATCCCCAAATAATTTGTGTTTGATAAATAATATAAGATGCAATTAAATGAAACTAACCAGCCGGTGAGACTTAACCCAAACGGGCTCAGAATTGTCACGGATGGTTCGAAAACAAATGAAGGTACAGGATCTGAAATTTTTTCGGAAGATCTCAATATCCACTTATTTACACTGTAAAATACCCTAAGCTAAAATATCTGATGTGCAGAATTGACGCTCTGAAAAGTCTGCAGTCTGTGAACACACAGTATAGGATCGCCTCCATTACTACGGATTTGATAGATGACAAATCTTTGCTGAAGAACACCGATTCCTTCTAAGGATGATTTGCAAGACTATCGAAATCAACTGCCTTGGATTGTCTCTAACGTTTTTTAAGAAAAATTATAGCTTTAGCAAAATTTTGTTGAAACTATAATTTTTCTTAACCTTCAACTGCCGTAGTGACGTCTGACAGACGTTGTCATGTCTTCACCCGGTAATATTTTGACCGCACCACGTGTACTCCACCTTTATCTCTCGCAGTACCTTCCCTCAGCTTCTTGCACTAACCCGCAGTGTAGCGCCCGCAAGGTGCATATGTTTCCCGCCATGCTGCAGTTGACGTCTGATAGACGCAAGGTCGGTACTTAGGTTATTTTCTCTTTGTGCCTGAAAGACACCTGCGTAGTGTTTATGTATTTTTGTAATAAATTCTCGTAGTCGTTACGACGGTATATATGCTACAATGATTTTATTATTTTTTGATGTCGGAATCTCAGGTATCAACTCCAAGAAAACGGAAATATCAGCGTGATCAGAACACGCAACCTATTCCTGTTGAAAATTTAGTAGATGCTGCTTGTGACGTGATCGAAGGGGAAGAAAGAGATTCAGATTATAGTCAGTTTGATGACAGTGAGGCCGACAGAACCTATATATTGGAAGAAGGCAAAGAGACGGATTTGGAGCAGTCGGTGTTAAAAACTGAGGATATCTCTGACATGAGAACTGAACAAGAACAATTTCCTTCCCTTGATAATGCCTTAGTGTTTTACATGAAGCATTCTCAAACTCAGGTAGGGATATTGAATCTTTTCTTTCTAGTCACCAAATAACTGAAGACAATGTATCCCGCGGTGAAGAATCTCGGCCTAATTTCAAAACGCTGAGACATTTTTAAATTACACAACGCAACTACTACGGCCGTAATCGCTATAAATGGTCTTCTGTAGAACCAATTGCCCGTAATATCCGAACACAACTTCACTACATAGTTCATATGTCAAGAAGACGGACACCTTCATCATTCGCAAATTTAGCTGAGCTCTGCGAACTTTATATAAAAAATGACACGCTTATCAGAGAATGCTTTTGCTTGAAAAGTTTAATTGAAAGCTATAGAGCAAGATACGATGAAACGAAGTTGAGAGTTTACAACGAAAAAATTCCTGGAGAAATTAGATGCACTATTTAAAGAGTAATTGGAAAAGATGATGTGCCCCCGACTCCCTCAACTTCACCACCTCAAACCCTTGAAATTTGAAAAATATTTGCCACATGCCCAAGTAAGATGAGAAGGCCAACAAAGTATTTTTGTTGTGTCTGTGCTAAACCAATGTGCTTAGTTGCTGCAGTCAAATTTGCAATGACTGCAAGAAAAAAATACCTAATATTACATATTTGTTTTTTCTAAGATCGTTAATGTGTTAAAATATAAATTTAGGGGTTTTTTTTCTAACAAACTAGAAAAGTATTGATAATAGGCTAACTGTACCAAGAAATATAATTTGTGTTTTTGTGATTTGTCTAGACCAAAGAGCTAATGTAGTACCTATGAAGAAATTGTTAGAAAACTGGTTATTTTGACCCTTGTCATTTTCCTAAAAGTATGTTGAAGGCTGCTAATTATGAATGAATCTCGTTTATTGGAGTTTCAAGTAACAGAAAAACAAAGTTAAGTAGAGTTTCTAGTTTATACCAGGGATTTATTGTGATTGATCTCACTCAATGTAAGTTAATAATAAGTTATAAATAAATGTTGTGTTAAATTTTTTTTTCATTTACAATCATAGTTACTGATATATTTGCAGAATCAGGAAAGGCTAGGACAAGATACTTTTTTAGAAATTCCCCTTCAAACATTACGTCTGTCAGACGCCACCACGGCATGAATGTGACACATTCATCACTAGTCGGTGTCGGTAGTCAAAGGTTAAACTTGGTGTCGCCGTATTTTTCAAACGGATTAACCCTCACACGAACCGTATTACTTTCTAGGAACATTTTCGCATAGTTATTCATGTCGTCTTCATCGAAGTTATCAACAAAATCAATTATATCTGTGTTAAATAAAAATACTGAATTGACGGAAAAATAGGTTAGACACTAGTTAAACAAAGGTTTTCGGCTGTTTAAATTTAAACAACGTCTAAGCCGTGTCTGTCCATAAACCACCGTTAAACACTCTTTTGTAGTAACTCATTTGCTAAACACGTGTTGAACAGATGTCTAACTTTTTTGTAGTAAGACAGCAGAAGTCTAGTTCATACTACGTAGATAAGAACAATAATTAATAATTTTAAGGTCGCTGCATACGGGACGGAATTAGCATGTGCACGGGACGTAGACGGAACGTGGTTGTATGTCAACATAGACGGGAGTTTAATGCATACGCACCATGACAGTGACTCGAAATTAACGTGCTAGTGTTGTAAAACATGTATTTTTCATTTGAAAAATTGGCATAAGTTGATATTGCTTTAGAAGATGAAGAAGGTATTACCGTCAAGAGTAAAAGAAGATTTTCTATACATCCTTCGTGGCAGAAAAGGGAACTAGGAGGTGAATACTACAATCTCTACAAAGAACATTTGGATAACAAGACTCAATTTTAATGTGTATTTTCGTATGATAACATAAAAAAAAATTACACTAACCGTTTGCAGTGAGTGATTCTGTGTACTTGATGGTGTGCAAGATAATACTATGTAAGATGTACATTTAATTAGTTTTTTGTCGTCTACTTTGTTCGGTACGACACGCTCATCACTGCGGAGCGAACGGAGGGACTGGACCAGTTGGGGGGGGGGGTACACTTCCATACTTTAGGTTGGGGTCCAACAATTTGCAAGGACGCTAATGCCATCTTATACGATATCCACATAAACTTTCGAACATTAAATTCTAAAAGGTGCACTAGATGGCGACTACATCAATTCCGGTTATTCTCGAACTGGCAAGTGGGAAACCGGCGTGTGGGAAAGTTGTTGTTTTCACGAACGCTTTTGCCATTTATGTGATTTTCGGCTGTTGCTACAATAAGTTTGATTTAGTTGGGATTAGCCCTCTGTTTTTTGTTGTCTGTTTAGATTTTCATGCTGGAACGACATTGTATGTTTGTGTAGTGTTGTGCGAAATAGGCGCATTCATTTATCGTTCCGCTAACCCGGTACACATATATAATTTGGTTTGGTGTTGTATTTTGCGGAATAGACGCTTTTAACTACATCATGTTCGTTAAATATACAGGGTGTTAATGCAGACACCGTTATCCTTGAAACCAGTGGTTTGGTTTCACTTATAAAACGTAAATTAAATGAAAAATAACAACATTTTTTTAGTAAAATCTCAATTTTTCCTTAAAAATTTGTCCTAAGCCAGGATGAAAGTATGAAGGAAAAGTTACATTACAGGTTATGTGTACCTATGTATTGGAATGTTGTGTAGGTATCTAGGGCGGGCGGTGATCTTTACAGTGATTACGTCACTCGGGCGCATATCCATGAATTTACGGACGGTATCGGACAGAAACTTTTTAAATTTTATGAAAGAAAATAGCGTTTTTTTATATATATTTCGATAAATATTTTTATATTAAAGCCAACTACCTACAATGGTGTTTACACTTACACCTTGTATATAGCAAAAATAAATGTTTATATTAGTGAAATTTGTAATGCGTCTTTAATCAAACCCTAATCCCTTAAAATATGAATATAGCTGCCTATAGTATAGATATCTGTATATTCATAACTACATACAGCTATCTATAGTCAAAATATCGAGATTAGTTCAACGGATATGATACCAGACTGCGGCACTGTGCCGCTATTCATATTGGGTGACAAAAATTCCAGGAGATGGCTCTCTATTTCTGAATAAATTACTCTACTCTATGGACTGGACTGTGCGTACGTAGCGGAATCACGGACGGGTCGTGACACGCGCCGGGCGGGACGGGGTAAACCATAGATCAGAGTGTATATACGGAAAGAGTAAACATCGTCGCCGATATTTTTACCGTCCCGTTCATGCCACGTCGCCGTCCCGTCTGTGCATCAGTAACGTATGCATTATCACGAACACTTTCTATGAAACGATATTTCAAAAATTTCACGTCCCGCTCCGTCCGGAATAAAACACGTTACGTACGCAGCGACATTTATTCTGGAAGTAGTCGTGGTTAAGTACGACATTGGCTAGTTTTATTTAAATGTCTAACTTGCATTAAACACATTATGTTACTATTGTAGACTACCTAACTTGAAAAGTACATATTTATTTTATAACCACGTGTGTCTTAATTTATAATAAAATATTGTTGACATGATTTAAAGTAAACTGAAACAAATTTTGTACCAGATTATGTGACTCGTAAGCATAGACATTTCCATTTAAAAACTGAAGCTCCAACTGCGGTAAGAGTAGTGTGACTTCTATCTAAGTTAGTGGTAGCTCGGAGACCAAGCGCCGGCTTAAATTTTATATAGGTAAGTGTGCAAAGTGGTACCAATATTAAAAAATAAGACTAGTGATGCCTCCGTTGGGTCCAATTATCGCCCAATATCTTTAGCTACCGTAGTTGCGAAGGTTCTGGACGGTTTGCTCGATCAGCATCTCAGCCAACACATTCACCTGCATGAGGCTCAGTTTGGTTTCAGGCCGGGGCTTTCAACTGAAACTGCCATACTGCAACTCAAGCATACTGTTCAGTACTACACTACGCGAAAAACGCCGGTTTACGCGTGTTTCTTGGACCTGTCAAAGGCATTTGACCTGGTTTCGTACAACGTTCTATGGGATAAACTTAACCGGGAAACTAGCACACCAAAAGAAGTAATTGACCTCTTAAAATCACAACCAAGCTAACTGTGTGAAGTGGGCTGGCTCATATTCGTCGGAGTACAGATTGGAGTGCGGGATGAGGCAGGGCGGCCTTAGCTCCACTCAACTTTTCAACCTGTACGTCAATGGTCTGACCGTGGAGCTCAGTAATGCCGGAGTCGGCTGCTCAATTGACGGTCATTTTGTTAATAATATGAGCTATGCCGATGACATGGTTTTACTGAGTCCTTCGATCAGTGCCCTCGAAATGCTTGTGGGCATCTGTGAAAGGTACGCGGTGTCTCATGGTCTCAAATATAATTCTAAAAAGAGCGAACTACTCGTGTTTAAAGCTAGAAATAGAAAACCTAAGTCTGTTCCTCATGTTAGACTTGGAGGAGTTACACTGAGTAGAGTCACCAAATTCAGATATCTGAGACAACTCGGTCACCGACGATCTCTATGACAATTTAGATGTTGAACGGGAACGTAGAGCGTAGGCAGTGAGGTGTAATATGCTTGTCCGCAGGTTTGCTAGATGTACGTATGAAGTTAAGATAACATTATTTATAGCTTACTGTCAGACATTCTACACCTGCAGCCTGTGAACGAAGTGTACTCGCCGAACTCTCAATGCGCTACGTGCAGTACGACAATTCAGGATGTTGTTGAGGCCAGCGCGCTTTTATACGCATCGCGTATGCTTGCTGAGGCACCCGTGGACAGCTTTGCAGTAATATTACGCAAAAGAATAGCCTCATTGTTGCTTCGCATGCGAGACAGCACCAACGGCCTCCTAGCTTCGATACATGGAAGGCAAGATTGCCCTGTGATGAGGTACTGGAACACAGTGCATATGGGTTCCAAACCCAATATGTTTAATAATAATTAATAATTTTTGTGTAGTAATAAATTATGTATTTTGTGAATTTACTAACCCCCAGTTTATAATTTTTAAGTGTACAAACAGAATGGGTGTATTTACCTGAATAATAAAATAAATTAAAAAAATCCACTTTAAGGAAAGTGGGTGAAATAATATTAAAAACCTATTGAATATTTATATTTTACCTAGGTAGGTGATTTTAATAGCAAGGCGTAAAGCTCTACGCAGTTGTTTACCATAATATACGAGTACATGTACAAAAATCCGTATGAAAAATAGTCTCCATCAAATATACAATATGTTTATAAGAAAATAATGTATTAAACCGCTTGGTTATGCACTAGCTGAGCATTTAGATACGCCACTGTGAGGCCGTAGGCCAAATGTTTGTGTGGCCGACAAAAAATTGTTTTGCATCTGGCTGTTTGTCCATGTGAAATTTATTATTATAAAATGCCTTCGAGATACAGGAGAATATAACAACTGTGGGGGGGGGGGTAATGTATATTTAAAAGAAAGAGAACGTGAAATTAATTTAATTTTATAACAATTTTTGTAATGTAGGTAAAAATTATCGTTAGGTATGTAAGCACAGATTATAAGGTTGATGTCCGTAACAGCTCTATAATATTCATCCATGCACCATCATGGATTAAGTGTATCCAGTACATTATATATCTATAGGTTATTGTATCGACTTTTTCGAACGGACATTTAATCATTTGTTTACCACCGGGGTCTTGGTGGCTCGTTATTAGCGTTCTATGAAATTTGGCACGTTGCTTCAACAAACTCTCAGGAATAACTGTTTGCCTTTGCTCGCTAGTAAATCAGGATGAGCTGCGAATAAAACTGCCGTAATCTGTACCGCAAGTTTATGACTCGCCTGTTAAACATAGCCTTTAAGGTATGTCATAAGTGGAGAACGTTCGATGAGGCGTGCAGCATGGCGTCATAACAAAAATACACGATGTTGTGTTAGTGCCCGCTGCCCCTTGTTGCCTATATGAGTTGTAGGGGAAACGCGATAATAATAATACTAATTTAACAATTCTATTGGAATGGAGCTGGAGACGGGTAAGTGTGCGGTCCTCCATGATGAAAGGGGAGGGTTGCTAACTCTGAGGGCGTAGACTTATCTACGCCCATCAACTTAAGGACCCTTTCCGAGGCTCAAACATACCGATACCTGGGTATGTCACAGAACATCGGTATCGATGAGGCTGGTATGAAACAGTCAGTTTGCGATGTG
>DWHP01003263.1:0-13576 GCA_018247895.1 Parnassius honrathi
TAATATAATTATCTAATATGTTTAATTTCTTAGTAGAGAAATTATGAAATTACAAATATTATATCATTAATTTTGGATTTGAATATATAATTAATATGTTGTACGAATTTTTATTTAAGTTATTGAATGTGTGTAGTGAAATATTAAAACATATGTGGATGGATTATACCCGATAACCTACCAGCCACTTTTTTATTAATCGAGCAGATACGATAGCACTACCAATAAGTTTGCTAAATCCTAAGATGAATGCTCTTCCGATATTTAGAAACGTGCATATATCACCGTTGTGCAAAAGAAGTGCCCTAGGACTGATGTGACTAACTACACATGTATATCGGAGGTGTATCCGTTACTCAATCAGAGCATAAACCAGTCTCAACACGGTTTCTTCAAGGGTAGACCTAACGTTTCCAGCTTGGTGCTTTTTAATTCATTTTTGACTAAGGACATGGATAATGCTCATCAACTTGACGTTATTTATACAGATTATGGTAAGACTTTCGACCAGATTGAATATGCTTATAAAAAAGCTTTAATATGTTGGTATCTGTGGAGGCCCACTGCGGTGGTTCTCCTCTTATATTGACAATCGCTCGCAGGCTGTAGTTGTTAACAATTATATATCAGGTTGAGTGTCAATACCGAGTCGCTTATCGTGGGGCTCCTTGCTGGAGCCGTTGCTATTTCTTATATCTGTTAACTACATTATACGTATATATAATAGCCCGTTTTAAATCATCCCACCTATTGTGTTTTGTTGATAATATGAAAATATTTTCCACAATCTCATCTCAGGCTGATGGTGCAGGAAGATCTTAAGATTAGAGAGTACTGTAATATCAATAAGCTTGATCTAAACCCATAAAAATGTACCCTTATTACATATTCACGCAAGCGAAACTAAATTCACTTTGACTATCACTTTAAAGGCAATAAAGTTACAAAAAAATGAGTTATACGTGATTTAGGGATTTCCACGACTCTGTAAGTTCAATTAACTGTAAATTCAAGACCTATGTTGACAATATCAAAGCTAGGGCATCCAAGGCGTTAGGTTTTGTAATTTCACATTTATCTATTACTTATTCTAAGTTTGTTGGATCAGAATAACTAATCGAAAAATGGGCAAGTATCAGGAACAGATAAAAAATTACAAAAATATGGCAGTTCCCTTCCAAGTGAACACGAAATTGCACATCAGTCGATATGCCGACGCCGAGGATTCTGACCTGATTCTGGCTAAAGCAACAAGGAGAGTGCCTTGAAACTGAGGAGATACGACGAAGTGGTTCCTTTTAGCAGTGATCGCGCGAACTTTTTTCTTTTGGGGATTTAACTGGTTTAGATTTAGTTGCCTCCAGTCCGATACTTTGTACATATCCGAGAACATCCATCCGATACCTTGTATGGGAGTAAAGGATAATAAAAAAGATCGTTATCTAATGCTTTTGTATAGTTTACTTTTTCTAACAATAGTTTTTGCATATGGAGCCTAACAAATAAATTTATTTTCTTATATGCTTTTAATCAAAATCAATAAAATAATTTTACCACTCCAACTTAATAAACATATTATTTTTTTAAACTATACATAGATTGTAACGTTTTCTTGTAACATTTACTTCTACCGTTTCACCAACGGGCGAGTACGATTTAACCTACTTAAGAGAATATAAAATAAAAGAAGGATGAAATGTCGTAAATAAGTTTCATTTCGTACGTGTGTATAAAATTACATGCAATTTTTTTGTTATTATGAAACATTTAAACGTTTTTGTATTTATCCTCTATGTACTTCTATCGCGTTCTTATTATGAGGGCGTAACATTCTATAAAAGTGTACAGAGTATTTCCAGCATGTCACTCAGTTTAATATCCCGAGTGAAATTAAATATCTTCACGAACTAGAAGCGATTACATTGAATTTTTCTGATTCATTTTATTGGTGTCAGAATTGAAATTCCTACATCTATTTATATATAATACCACTGACAGACTGACTTATCACAAGAGCTATAAACTATACATTCGATTACTCATTTCGCAATGTACACTAGGAACGGATTTTACTATAGTCCCATCAAGAAAAAAATCTTGGTATTTTACATCTAGGTTCCGCAATAAAATATTATGTTAATTCAAAATTATTATGCTAATATGATGGATATAACATAACATTTAATAAATAAGAATTGAAGTCAAAAGTTAAACAACATTTAAAAAAAAGTTATAGCTGAAACCCCGATTTACTGTTGAAATAAAGATTTGAATTAGATTTTGATACGTAATCGTGTCGTGTACGTACACGTGAACCGTTAATGGAAATGAAGAAACAAGTGTTTCGGTGTTAATGTAAACCTAAAGCTATTTTGTTTGTTTAGGCGCCTTCACAACTTGAGATACTATTTTTTATAGAATGAGGGTGAAGAATGAGCACACATTACACTTAATGGTAAATGGATGATGTGGCCTATAGACGTATGCTTGTATACTCATTTAAGTTTCATTTCGTACGTGTATATAAAATTCACAGGATCAAAATGAAGGTGCGTTGCGACCCTTGAGGACCAGATGTAATGCCTCTTTTCTAGTAAAAAGGTCTGCAGTTCTTTACACTCACCATACGAAACACAACAGCATTAAGCTTTTATTTCAGACTAATAAGAACCCGAGTTAAAGAACACATAGCTAATGTAGAGGATCTCTCCTAGATTTGATAGACCACAAATCCTTGCTAAAGAACACGAATACCTTCCAACTATGATTCGCGAGGCTGTTAAAGTCAAAAAACATCCTTATTTCAATAGAGACGGCGGCTGAGTGTTACCATCTGCTTGGGATCGTATAATTAATAAAATTGAATCCCGACCCAAGCATACAAAAAATAATAAAAAATTTATAATTTTAATTTGGAGGTTGCCATGGTTAACTATGACATTGAGACGTCGAACACCTCAGTCCTCTCCACGACCTTGGGTGCTGTAAAATGGTAAAATGCTCAAAACGTCGGGAGAAAATCTATAAAAATTTCGCAGTATATTAGTGGACGACCGTGGTGGTTTGAGTTAGTTACAATTTAATATAACCCGTCCTTACGAGATGCACACTGAAATAATCGGAAATAGAATATTTCAGATTGAGTTACAATAAAACCTTTTAGAGAATTTGAATACTGGCCTCTTAGAATTTTAATGACATTCAAACAATTAAAAAATGATTAAAAACAAAAACTATAGTGTTTTATAGTTGACACACGTCGTTAACAGAAATGGAGCTCACGCGTGAACATTTCCGTGCCATAATTTATCACAATTTTTGTCAGGTCTTATCTCAAGATCTCGAAGAACTTGTTACGATTTATGATGTTGAAGCACCGAGTCAAACGAAAATATACCGCTGGTATTTGCCGTGTTCCGACGCGGTCGTGTGTCGCTCAGCACTGATTCTCCTGCAGGTCGATCAAGAATAGCGGTCACGCCTGAAAACATCGCAGCCGTGCGAACTGTTATATTAGATGACCGTCATGTGACATACGAGCAGATTCAGGCTGTTATCAGTATCGGAATGACTGCAATTCAGTCAATATTACATTATGAGCTGTGTGTAAGAAAGTTAGTTTCCGGCTGGGTTCCACACAATTCGTTCGAAGAGCAAAAGGCAGCTCGTGTAGATTGGTGCCGTAATACTCTGCAACGCTTCAACGGAGGGAAGTAAAATGCCTTTTATAGTTCTTGGGTGACGAATCATGGATTTATTTATTAATACGATACGGAAAGAAAACATCAATCAACAGTTTGGGTCTTCGAAGACGAGGTCAAACCAACGAAAGTGGTTCGCTCCCGCAGCGTATCAAAGAAAATGATCGCTACGTTTGTCTTGAAAAAGGGGTATGTTGCTACAATTCCTTTACAGGAACGCATAACCGTTACTGCTGAGTGGTATGTCACGGTTTGTTTGCCAGAAATGATAGCCGAACTCCGAAAAAATAACCCGAAACGTCGCATCATCTTACATCACGATAATGCGAGCTCCCATGCGGCTCGGAAGACATGATTTTTTGAAGCAGGAAAACGTTGAGCTGATGAGCCATCCTCCGTACAGTCCTGACCCGAGCCCAAACGATTTCTTTAGATTCCCTAGAATGAAAGATTTACTACGCGGTCAACGGTTTGAAGACCCCAAAGCAGCTATGGAAGCGTACAAATCAGCCATTTTGTCAACATTAACTTCAGACGGAATAACTGTTTTAATGATTGTGGTTTGCACGAATGGAAAAGTGCATTAAGTTGAACGGATAATACTTCGAAAAACAATAAAATACAATTTAGCTATACCGTGCATGTGGTTTTTTTTATTCCCGATCATTTCACTGTGATTTGCAGAGTTACAACTTTAATAAAGTACTCTATGGTTACAACCTTCAAAACTTGGCAATGTTTGAGCAACTATTTTCAATTAGAGTTGTCGAGAGTTGAGCTACGCTGAGAATTGAGATACTAGGTATTGTCACCTAAATTGGTCATTGTTTTTTTACATAAATTGGTGATCGTCACGAAACCCAAAAATTAAAACTTAAGTAATTATAATATGTATGTGCTTGAAAACTTCCACTACGGTACTGGTCAATAAAGATTATCGGGATACATTAGGAATTGATGATGAACATTCTTTTATTTTTAGGTTCCATAGATGTTTTGTAGATGTTTCAAATGACTTCCATTTTTATAATAACTAGAGATCATCATCAGTCACTAAAATTCCCTGTATTTAAGTGACTTGTATCATAAAATACACAATTTATGTTAAATTACAATTGTAAAGCGAATTAAACTGAAAAAAAAATTATGTCTAAAAATAATTTATTCCAGCTTTTACATATATTCAATATCTGTACAAAATATATGTTACACAATGAGAATACATATTGAAACAAAAAATTATCTCATATGAATCAGAAATTTAATTGTATTATAAAATAATATTTAACTTCATTAAATACAGTCTTCATAATTACGACCTTGTCAATATTTTACCTATAAAATCTACAATACCATCATAGTAGTGAACTAAAATAGAGACCAACAAGACAAACATGGCAAAGCAAATGCCTGTAATGTACATAAACTGGCTTGCTTCTTGTGGAGTGGCTAAAAGTTCTTCACTGCTCGTGTCTCGATCAAGAGCGTCAAACTCTGACGTATCTAAAACATATTCGAAATAAAATAAAAATTCATTGGATTATTCGATCAAGTGTATATTGGTAGCGCGAAAAGAATGAAATACAACAATCATTTCAATAAGCAAAGTCTTAGGATATTCATCATCATCATTCCAGCCCATCAAAAGTCCACAGCTAAGCAAAGGCCTCTACCAAGGAATGCCAAGAAGCACGGTCCTGAGCCATCTGCATCTATTACTACATCTTCACTATATCTAGCGAGGTGCCACTTTACACGTTATTACTTGTACGAGTTGCCACTTGGAAATCTTTTGTAACGTATATGGCCGCCCATTGCCATTTCAACTTACTAATCCGTTGGGCTATGTGGATTATTTTGGTTCTGCTGCAAATATTCTTATCACACATACACATCACACATTGTAAACTGCCAGCTCATGAGGTACCTTGAATTTGCTTTTAACCAGCTGATTAGTGGTCGCCAATACGGTTTTCGCCGTGGCCGTTAGTTTGAACATTGCGAAGGCCTTCGATCGGGTTTGGCACAAAGCGCTTCTTTCGAAGCTCCCCTCCTATGGGCTTCCCGAGAAATTGTGCGATTGAATCACCAGCTTTCTTGCAGATCGGAGCATCAAGGTCGTTGTTGATGGTGCAAGCTCCGATTACAAGCCTATTAATGCCGATGTTCCACAAGGCTGCGTGCTATCGCCAACGCTGTTTCTTCTGCATATCACTGAAATGTTGCAAACCCGTAACATTCATTGCTATGCAGACGACAGCACTGGTGGTGCTCTGTACACCGGCCGTGCCAATATTTCTCGGGAAAACGTCTCCGAGTACCGGGACAAATTTGTGTCTGAAATCGAGTGTTTGCTGAACGGAGTCTCGAATTGGGGCAACTAAATCAAGTCCAGTTTAACCTCCAGAAGACAAAAGTTTGTGCGTTAACCGCTAAAAAGAACCCCCTTGGTCGTATCTCCCCTGTTTCAAGGCATTCCCCTTGTTGCCTCAGCCGGTATCGGTAGCCTCGGCGTCGATATATCGAGTGACGTGCAGTTTCGTGGTCACTTGGAAGAGAAGGCCAAATTGGACTCTAAAAAGCTTGGCGTGCTCAGCAGAGCGGGACAGTATTTCATGCTGGCACACCGCCTGCAACTTTACAGGGCCCAGGTTCGGCCGCACATGGAATACTGTTCCCATCTCTAGCTCCCAAGTATCAGCTTGTTCCACTTGACCGCATCCAGTGCAAAGCGGCTCGATTCGTTGACGAACGAGTGCTTTCCGATCGACTCGATTCACTGGCGCTGCGAAGAGATGTTGCATCTCTTTGCGTATTTTATCGCATTTATCACGAGCAGTGCTCTTATGAATTGTTCGGATTAATCCCAGCTGCCAAATTTCATGAACGCACTACGCGGCAAACATCCCGATACCATCCACACCATCTGGATGCTTGACGGTCCATCACTGTACGTTTCACTAGGATATTTTTTCCGCGTACGACTTCTGTGTGAAATAATTTACCATCAACGATTTTTCCGGACCGATATGACCTGGGGATCTTAAAGAAAAGAGCTTACTCCGTTCTAAAGGGCCGGCAAAACACCTGCAATTCCCCTGGTGTTGCGGTTGATCATGGGTTTGGATAGTCACTTAACATCGGGTGAACCGTATACTCGTTTGGCCCCTCTTCTATAAAAAATATAATTTTGAAAATAGACGGAAAGTTCTCACACGCAAAGTCGAAAAATTAAGGTTGGAAAATCAGGAACTGAAGAAATAAATAGGATTATTTGAAAGAAGCAGAAAAAACAAAAATAATCTTATTATATACGGACTCAGAGAAACAGAAGAAACCATGCTGGAACTAATGGAATTGACAGTCAAAAAATAGGTATCCATTTAAAAATTCCCCATGAAAACATTAGTGAATGCTTGGAAAAAGGGAAAAATTATGAGAATCAAGAAGAAATTTAAAAATGTATATGTTTCTGAAGTTTATCCTAAAGAAGTTCAAGAAGAAAAGGAAATAATTAAGAGGAAAACTGATAGAGGAAAGGAAAAATGGAAATTTTGCGATAATAGATTATGATAAACTAATCATCAAAGAAAAAACACTAAGCAATGAGAAGCGTAAACGGGATTTATCGACATCAACTGCGAGTACACAACAGCCTCGCAAACAGTACGCACCATCAAAGACGAACAGGGTTAATGCTTTCGACATAATGAGAGAAAAAAGTAGTTCTCTTTCCTGTCCTTTAAACCTAAAGAACAGAAACAATAATATAAAAACATCAGCTGCCAGATTATTAAACTAAACCTTAATTAAACTAAAACTAAATAACAATAGCAATGAAATATTCCCCAAGCTGACTGGTCCTCGTGGGGAAATCGACCACTACCCTCCATTGGAGATTTGCGAGAGTAATAAAAAATTTGTAATAAAATTGGTAATAAAAATAAAAATGTTAGAAAGGAAAAAAAACAAGTTAAAGTTGTTGCTCAAGAAAGAAGAATGCTTATGTATGGGAGGCTACGGTTACGAAGAACGCAATGAAAGGGGCGAAAGACTAATAAATTATGCTCTCGAACACAGGTTTGTCAATCATGAACACATTCTTCAAGAAAAAAGTCAAAAGAAGATGGACATGGACGTCACCTAATCAGAAGATCAAAAATGAAATCGATTTTGTTTTAACTAATAAACCTAACAAGGTAAGCAAGACTGAAGTTCTAAACCAAGTCAAATTTGTTTCGGACCACAGATACTACGAGAAACGTTTCATTTATACCAAACAAAAAAAGGCAGAAAAACATTTCAAAATTCAATAAAAAAAACCCAACAACAGATGACGAAATTAAAAATTACACTGAAAGTTTGAAACCCAATCTCGAAGACAATATAACTACCACGCCTGAGAATGTTCAAACCTTCTATGACTTACTTGTGGAAAATATAATATCCAGCTTAAAGAATAATAAAGACACTCAAAAGAAACGATATTCAATACTTAGCGAACGTACAAAACTCCTAATTAAAAAACGCACAGAATTAATAAACACAAAAAATAAATCAATATAACACAACTACTTTAAGCATAGAGAAATAATAATAACAAAAAATATAAAAGGCTGTAGAATCACTAAGAGAGTCTTCAAGGAACTAACTCTTCAAAACAAATGGATACAAAAACTAAAAAAGATGTGAAAGGCCACGCTACCAAATTTTATAAACAACTACACAAAAAGTTAAGGAAGACGATAACTAATCTAGAGTAAATACAGTTAAATCAATAAAAGGAGAAGAAATACTTTCGCATATAAAAATACTAAAAAATGAAAAAAGTCCGGGGACCGATGGGTTAACAAACGACGCCCTTAAATTAGGTATCTTACTTGGATACTTAACACACCTCTTTAATATGATATTAGGCACAGAAATGGTACCAAAGCAATAGTGTACATCTGACATTATATTAATTTATAAAAAAGGAAACCCGTTAGATATCGGAAACTACAGACCCATAAATCTATTAACAAGTACAAGCTCTTTACATTTATCATACTAAAACGAATTACAAAAAAAATTGTCGCGTCTTAGGCAATAGAACAAGCAGGTTTCCGCTCAATATCCAGCACAAGTGATTACATACAAACTGTAGAACAACTAATAGACAAATACAATGAATTTGATAAATCTCTATATATCGGCTTTATAGACTACAGCAAAGGTTTTGACAATATCAACCATGGTTTCATCTGGAATCCATCATAAAATATATATACTTAAATAGTACAAGTAGGATTAAACTTGAAAGGAGAGATGACCAAATAAAAATTGAAAGAGGAATCAGGCAAGGCGATCCTTTGTCGCCGAAAATTTTGGCACTGTGTTGGAAAATATATTTAAAAAGTTAAATTGGACAAAATATGGCATTAATACTAATGGCCGTCGTTTATTTCATCTTAGGTTTGCAAATGACATAGTCATATTTGCTGCAACGGCTAAACAACTTAAGGATATGCAATACTCACTAGACCAAGAAAGTTCAAAAGTAGGTTTGGAAATAAATGTCAGCAAGACTAAAATAATAATCAATAGTCACAACATACCCATCAATGTAAAAGGAAACAAGAATACGAAAAAAACTACATTTACTCGGGGAAACAAATATCTTTCATGAAAACTAACACCGAAGATGACGTAGAAAGAAGAAAATACATTGCATGGAGAAAGTTTTGGTCACTAAAAGAAATTTTGAAAGGAAATTGGTGTATGAAAATAAAGAGTACTGTAATAGATACCTGTCTCTTGTCTAGTCGATTATATGGTTGCAGAACTTGGACATATACAACGTGAGACAGAAAACATATACAACATGAAGAGCAATGGAAAGGAGCATCTTAAATATAAATAAAATAAATAGGGTCAAGAACAATATAAGACAACAGAGAGTAATAATAATAATATAAGAAAAATAACAGATGTACTCACGCACGCTTTAAGGTTAAAGTGGGAATGGACAGGACACGTCTCACGATACCCAGATATTAGGTGGACAATACAAATCACACGATGTATTGGTATCTGGCAAAAGGAAAGTTGAAAAACCACATAAACGGTGGGGTGATGACTGATGACATAATACAATATACAGGAAAAGACTAAATGAGTAAAAGCAAAAATAGAGAATTGTGGAATCCGATAGAGCAGGCCTTTACTCAAAAAGGGATCCATATCTTTGAAAATATACACAGTTAACAGTAACAACAACTAATATAAAATAAGCTATTAATATTAACAATAAGTACTAAACAACATTAAAATGTAAAATGTAGAAACGTATGGATGTACGTAGTACATTATACTTCAATGTGGATAAGGAATAAAGAGGCTTTATTTTTTATAGGAAAAGTGTTACAAACGAGCACACAGTCCACCTGATGGTAAGTGGATGCTGTGGCCCATAGACATCTACATTCGATTAAGAATCAAAATGCAGATGCGTTGTCACCCCCGAGGACTAAGATGGAATGCCTCGATCCCAGTAAAACGGGTCTCCGGTTCTCTACACTCACCATACGAAACACAGCGGCATTAGGCTGCTATTTTACGATGGTTTTCTGTGAGAGCGTGGTCCTTCCCCGGTCGAGCCGACCCATTCATGCTAAAATCTAATAATTTGTGTTCAATTTGATAAAATTAGTATTCTTAATACCCTCAAATCCCAAACTTTTACTTATATATTATAATCCTTGGTGAGACAGTAAGTCATCGAGTAACTTCTAATTGACTTTACCGGTTATGATCATTTTCACACAATATATTTGTCTAATCGAGACGAATGAAATTATTTACAAATTATATATTTATGGACCAAAATGACTCATATTCATAAAATATGACCATAAAATCTAGATCCGACAGTTGGCGTGTGATCGTGTTATAGGTAAATTTTATATTTACACTGTAAAAAATCTGGAGTGAATTCGGACTGAAACTTATCTCGCTACTTATTGGATAGGGCAGAACATCTGCCAGCCGCTGCTGCCGGCTATATAAAATTCGTGCACCATACAAGTATGTCTGTTGAAGATAATATTTGGATCTTCAAATTCAAAGTAGGCTGTAAATATTTTTTACTAAATGTCAAAAAATAGAAAAAAATAATTGCGTAGTGTTCTGTGCCTTCGGCTACGTATATAGATATCCATATATGACAATGATGTCCTCAATGCCGCGTTTCGGTCACGTTGGCCAGACAACGGAGACTAGCTATTTGCGCAGGACAGGTTTATCGTGTCCGAGTACATGCCCAAGTATTGCCTCATTCTCATAATCCGATGGGACGATAATCCGACACGACCGAAGGGAGATCAGTCGCAGGAGTAACGCCTTTACGTGCTTACTGAGGCACGGTGTTGAAACACCGCCAGCTTCCTGAATCAGGGCTGCTAGATGGAATTTCTTGACAAAAAAATCCAATAATTGATTTTGGCCCAACTTGGGATTCTAACCCAGGACCTGATCACGACTATATATATATAAACACTCACGCCTGTCACTCAGAGGAGTAGGCAAGGGCTACGGACTTACATTTGGCACGATCCTGACACACCTCTTTCGCCTCCTTTGCAGCCATAATATATCTACGCATACATGCTCGTCGGTTAAGGGTACTTCTAATTTGGTCCATTTTCAAAATATCGCCAATTTGGTCGATAAACTTTCTTCTAGGGCGTCCCTTCCCGACTCTGCTGTTCACATCTGCCATATAAATGAGCTTTGTCACTCTTTCCTCATCCATTCTTTCTACATGACCAAACCACCGAAGCATTCCTTTCTTAATCCTAGTCACAACATCATCTTGCATACCACATTTATCTCTGATCACGCAATTTCTCACCCTGTCATTCAGATTGAAACCTAGCATACTCCTTAAAGATCGCATTTCTACAGCATTTATTCTACTTTCGTGCTTCTTCTGCCACACCCAACTTTCACTACCATACATTAAAGAAGGGATTAACACAGCAACAAATAAACATGAAACGATTATACCACTTACGACTTACGATTATATATATTTAAACCAAATCACAAAATAAGTAATGACAGTTACAAGGAACCAAATTAAAATAGGAAAGAGCTTAGGTACAAATAAATTTAAATTTAGAACTAATGTAAAAATATGTCATAGCTAGACACAGTTTATCTCCCTCACATTCGTGAAAACCATCATATAACTATCTCGTTTTCATGCGACAAACGACAATCAGTGACATCAAGGCGACGCTTTCGCTTGGCCAATGACAAAAAGCCGTACGCCTATTGGTTGGAAATGTCACTAGACTAATTTTATTTCTTTTCTTTTGAACCATACCTATTGCTTACATAAATAAATGTTGATATATTTCGAGTAAGCATGACTTTTAAAAGCTTCTGAATATTAATTTTCTGTTACATTTTGTTTGAAAGTTTGTATCGTGAGCAAAGTTAATAAATTAAAGAATCTAGAGACCCGCAATCAGATCGAAGATTAAAGTATAATTATTTCGTAGAAATAGAACGTTACGTTTGTGCTCACGTTTGTGTAAACGTTTTAAGCAAATACTTTTAGGATATACTGATTTCTACGTTTGATAAATTAGAATAAACACTTTTAAATTTTCTGTTTATTTTTTGTTTAGTAAGTTATTAATATTTTCTCATATTTTAACAAGTTTCGTAGAATCGCAAGCTCAAAACTGTTAACTGCTTTATCAAGTTTAAAATTAAAACAACCGTGGGCGGGCTTCTTGCGGGTTGGTTAAATATGTCACCTCTACCCACGCAATGCGACCGCCATTGGCGGGAAGTGTCACCGTGTCGCACTGCGTCCCATTAGATATGCCAGCGACCACGCCCTTGCACGTGATCTAATTTTTTTTAAACAATTACCGCATTAGTCCTAATATTCACGACCGCCATTGATGTAATTTTAAATATAAAACGTATATATTAAGGTAAAACTTGAATATTACCTAATATTAGATAATGCATGTAAACGAAATCATTTTTTATTTTTATTTCGTTTAATCTTTTAAAAAAATGTGATTCAAGTATTTAATCAACCAAAAATGTTTATTGAACGAATAAGAAAAAATTAAATATGTAAATAGGTCAAACATTAAATTACTACCGAATCAGTTACTAAATAACAGATAAAACTAAGTCGACTGTTACAACCAAAGAGTATGTAATCACGTTACAACTACCAGAGATCACTGGGGAACAGTATAACATGGTTTGCTTTTTTTTTAAAGCGTCGAAGTCGAAGGAGTTAATCGTGTTAGGTCGCCAGTGCGGCGCGGGCGTGCGCGGAACTATTGATTGAGACGCGGCCGACGCCCGGAGCATCTGCACTTCTCCTGCGATGTCGACTTGGTGACGAATGATAATAGGTAACACCTGTGACGGTACTACATAGATAGTATTCATATATTATAATATAAAATATTAAATAATTACTAGAATAAACTAAATAATAACAAAGAATATTATAATTCATTGCGATTAAATGCACAATAATGTCCTAAAGTCGTCGGTGAAAAAGTTTACCTACTCATTTTACGAGCCTACGCCGTCGTCTGATTGTATAGGGTCGAGTATACCGATAGCTTAAAGATCAGGTCATTTGAAGCAGCGTCGCGAATCCTGAGTTCGAATCCCAACCGGATTGAAAATCATCCGGATACATTACAAAATAGTTTCTACCTACATCTCCGATACGTTTTTACTTACCGATTTAAATTACATTATTATCGCAGTATACGCAGTAAATTTCACAGTACGCGAGCAAACCGGGTTCGATCCCCGCCGGCACCAATGAAATTGTGTTAATTGCAATT
>DWHP01003264.1:0-13573 GCA_018247895.1 Parnassius honrathi
AGTCCCGCTGGGTTTCTTGCTGGTTCTTCCCAGGACAGAGGTTTTTTTGCGAACCAGTGGTAATTTAATTTAAAAAATTGACTTTCAATAAGAATTGTTATAATCTACATTGAATAAAAAAGTTTCTGTTTCTGTTTCTGTTACATACCTTAGAGTGCGCTTGAAACTCCATCTTATTTAAATATGAGCACATTTTTTGAATATCTAATTATTTTATTTTAATAATGTCATGGATGATAATGCCTGAACATTTCCATCAGTATGTAAGTGAGCTCGGTTACGAACCCGGTGTTTCGCTTATGTACACAGAACCGTAGAATAGGTAAGCTCAATTTTTCTGTGTAGCGGTCAGTCTGAACTGATTATTATCCTCTTTCATACCTATTTGTATTAGGATAACTTTTACTGCTGTTCCTCAGTTTAAAGGGTATTAAATAACATATCTAATATATAATGATTTCTTATATTACACAGCACACATTAAATGAAATGAATTTTACGAATTTTATCGCGTTTAATTTTTAAAGTTTATACGTCAGGAATTAAAAAAAAATTAAACTATACTACTATTTAAACGGTAATACCCCCTGCTGGGGATCCTGTAATTAATAAAATTAAAACTAAACCCAAGCATACTTCAAGGAAAACTTCAAGACACAGTTAATGTTTATTCTGCGTAGATCAGACCAAAAGTAATAATTAAAAAGCTTAAGATACTCCGAGTTAACTCTGACATCGGTACGTAAATCGTCTTCGTGACCATGGGTACCAAAAATCACCCGAGACTTCAGGTATAAAAATTAAATTAATTAAACACGTGAAAATCCGTAAAAGTAGTTTTATTTAATCTAATATACCTGCTGTGAGACTTTTCATATATTTATTTACTTATTTTCGAGGTTGTAGAATTCCTTATCGTCTGGGTATATATATTTTAGTTCTTTCTGTTGCTAAATATGGTTGTACTGCTGGGTTCCGGTGTGAAGAGTATAGAGAGTCAATATAGCAACAGGCTGTGAAGCTTTTCATCTTACTTTATACGTGGTAGAGCCACGCTGCAGCTATATTATGTATGTAGCACGAAAGATTCGGCTCAAACGGGGAAGGACCACGCTCTCACAGAATACCAGCGTAAAATAGCAGTTTAATGCTGCTGTGTTTCGTACGGTGAATGCAGAAAACCGGAGATCCATTTTACTGGAATCGAGGCATTCCATCTTAGTCCTTAGCGGTGACAACGCATCTGCATTTTGATTCTTAATCGGGGTTAAATGTTGATGTCTACGGGCCACAACATCCACTTACCATCAGGTGGACTGTGTGCTCGTTTGTCACCTTATTATATTAAAAAAATATAGTCCTCAGAGATGATAATGCCTCTTCAGCAATCTTAATTCATAGTTAGCTGCAGGTAGCCATGGACTGCTGTAGCAACTCACCGTCAGCAGGACGTTAATTTGTCGCTTTAGTGTTATAAATAAAAATATTGAAAAGGATAACAAAAGGTGGACTTAGTGCCTTTTCGTATTCTTTCAAAACTCTAAATATTATTAATAGATTCATTTTAATAAGTACTTTTTGTTGACTAGTACTATGGTAGAGACAAGCGGTATAACGACAGTAGCACCAGTGTGTCGGCTCAACCGGGGAAGGATCAGGCACTCATGGAATATCACGCTTAAAATATCAACTCGTTGTTAATTTTTCAACGACTGTGTGACGAGAGCCGAAAACAATTTATATTGATAACTAGCAATCTAAAACCTCTGACAACGCACCTGTATTTGGATTTTTCGATGGCAGAAGTACCATAATAGTATATAAGTAGGTTGCCACGGGCCGCTGCATCCATATATCATAATAACGCAGTGCGCTCGTTTTTCACTCTAAAAATAACAAGTAGTAAAATTAAAAATTTTGTACAATCGACATCAATATAAATAAAATGTGAACATCGTCAATGTATTGGAAGTAAATTAAATAGTCAAAAACTACTGGACAGTACGACAAGCACCAGCTTTCAAAAAAAGAACCATCAAAAACGGTTCACCCAGAAAAAAGTGCTCAGGTAATACACATTTAAAAATAACACAGTCCTTTCTAAAGTCGGTAAAAAGTAAAAATTCTATAATGAGTTACTTACGTTAATCTATTGTCTTTTAAGCGATAAAGATATTAACAAAGGGTTTCAATTCTATAAGTTAGCATAGCTTAAACGATAATTTAAGTAACTCATAATCTAAACAGGAAACGGCAGATAATGGGATAAGGGGCTTTTAAATGTGGGGTATTATATTCGTCTCTTCTCCGAATAATGTTGCTTACCCTGCGTGAAAATATGCACCTGTAGATTTATGTATCTACATTAATTTATTATAAGTACAATATACCGTACCAAAAAGCGAAGTGTCGTCAGCATTGCCGACACGACTGCTGGCAGGAAGAGGTTCCGTCTAATGCAGTTCACCGGGTTCCTCCACTCCCGTTCCCATTCTGGGCATACCGCAAGGGTACGAGAAGCGGAGTCCTGGTCCTGTCCACCACAGTGGAAGCAGTTCGCCGTCGTCTCGCGTCCTTCTGGCTCACTACCACCGCTCTGGCGGAGGGCACAGATCCGGACGTAAACCCTCGCGTACACCTCCGCCAATATATCTAGTGGTGGAAAGCGAGCCAGGATTGTCGCCGCCTCAAGGAGTATAGTACGGTATCCTCGTTCGATCTGTATGACCATCCTACGCTGGATACTGTAGATTATAGTTCTACAGCGTCGGATGGCCAGCCTTTTTGCCCATAGGTACAAGCGCTCCATACAGATCTATGGACTGTATAGCGCCCGCATAGAGGCGACGTACTTCATCGGTCGGTCCCCTTAGATTGGGCAGCATTCCTTGCATAACACCCGCCACTCTTTCGATCCGGGGGACTAGGCGCTCGAAATGTTCATGCCCCAGCGACTGTCCAGGCATAGGTACTTCATGTACCTCTCCAGTCTGATTTCAAACTCACCCACGCAAACGCACGAGTCAGATTGTTCCCTGTCCCGTGGTAATTTATGGAACCAGAGGGCCTCGGTCTTGTTAGGCGCTATTTCTAAATCCATGTCGTGGATTTTGGCGATGACTACTTCCGCACTAAAGTCGGCGAGCTTCTTGGCCCTCTCGAAAGTTATCTCGCTGGCGATCACCAATGTGTCGTCGGCATAGCACACGATATTTTCGCCAGCGAGAAGGTTGACTCGCAGAGCCGTATCGTACGCGAGGTTCCACAGCCAGCATCTAGCTCTGTAGAACCCCACGTTTGATCTCCTTCTGGATCTTCAGACCACCTTGCCAAATGTACGGAATGTACCTGTCGCGCAATTAGTTCCCGATAATACCTTGCAGGTATAGGAGTGCCCAATGATGTGTCAGAGCCCTCCTGATTGCGTCCCAGGGTAGAGAATTGAAGGCATTGATGTTATCAAAACTTATCGCCAACGCCACGCCAGCCTAGGATATTGTTTGCTCCGACAGGGAGCGCACGCGTATAATCACATCTACAGTGAAACGCTCCCGTCGGAACCCAACCTGGCTATCAGCCAAATCGGGAACGACGCGCGACAGACGCCTATTGATATTTTACCCGTGTTTTGCATATATTGTCCTCCAGACCCAATTTCGATCACGGCGACCAATCTCAACGGAGACTAGCTGTCTGCGCAGAACAGGACAACAGTGCCCAAAGGGGTGCGCGAACATAAGTACACTATTCCGTCACTATCGTAAGCGCAGGATCGACGACTTTATATATTTTCGGCAATCGGAGGTACGTTGGTAAAAACCGCCAACTTCCAGACACTAATCATTATTCATTACGAAAATTAAATCTACCCTCAGTTAAATTCGTACATATTGTTAAATATTGTACGTCAGTCGTGTGCGACGAGCCGCGTAGTGGCCGTGTAAGAATATTCACTACAGCATATCGTCCCGTGAGGTTGTACGAGGCAACAGCGAGAAACAGACCATAGGATGGGCAGCAACACCTTACTAATAACAACGACAAAATGAACTGCGATTGGCAGCCCGCCTGCCAACCGTAACACCAATGGCAAATATTGTATTTATATGCGGTAGAGCCATGCTGCAGTTGTATTAGTAGTATAGTAGTCGCACGAATGGGTCGGCTGGACCGGGGAAGGACCACGCTCTCACAGAACACCAGCCTAATACGAGTATAGTAGCTTAAAGCTGCTGTGTTTCGTATGGTGAGTGTAGAGAATCGGAAACCCTTTTTACTGGAAACGAGGCATTCCATCTTGTTCCTCACTGATGACAATGCATCAACATTTTGATTCGTAATCGAGGATAGATGTAGATGTCTATGGGCCACAGCAACCACTTACCATCAAGTGGACTGTGTGCTTGTTTGTCACCCACAAGTACTAAGAAACAATGTTTTTTTTGTCTGTAAAATCATAAGCTCACTTTTTTACACAGGAATATTGACCCAAAGTTACTTCTGCAAGAGCTTCGGCGCTGCGAGAAGTGCAGCCTCTTCGGGCTTGCGTAGCAAATCGTAGGCGCACCCATGCTCACCTCCGCAGCTTTGACTTATTGGTCGACTTCGGCGGGCGCGAGCTGCTCTCACTCCGCGCCTACGGCTTTACGAAAACACTAGGGGTAGGGCAGACGAGACTACGCGGAGTTAGGGCGTGCTGATTTGGTTTAAGTATTCGAATTTTGAGTATCGATATCTCGGAAACTATGCGAATCCTACGAATGCGCCTGTTTAATCGTGGCGCCGTAGGAACCGTAGAAGCTTCGGAAAAAATATAGTCTCAAAATTTTGAAATCGATACACAACGGGCGACACGGCTACGTCTCTAAGGAAGTTTTTAAAAGGAAGGTCAGCTACGCCGTTGTCGTCCAGTCGTGACAGTGGCGTCATCACGATGGAGAGTAGTGCTGTGGTTTACTACTATTTTATTTGTAATGTTTGTTTGTAGATATCCCAGATTATAAGAAGTCATTTATTGCATAAAAAACCGACAAAAACAAGTCACTGTATGTTACCGATATATCAATTCTTGGCAATACTATTTTTTCGTAGGTATTTTTGTTTACTTTGTGCTTTGGCGTACAGGACACGGGAATGCGTTTGTGGCGTGGCGCTCAAAAGGTTAAACATCGTCTAGTTTAAAGATTCACGCCCTTTCTTATATTTTATTGCAAATTATGTCACATTTACAGTATTAGGTATCAAAAATAAATCTTCGCGCTCCCATCATTGTCTTTAGTAGATTTTAGCATTTTGACTATATTTGATATAATGATAGGTATAAAATCTATAGGAATTACAAGGGAGGCGTGTAGTTTTAAATAAGACGATCTCTACCTTATGGTCACTCAGGCCGCTTGTATTGTCATATAAATTTCTCCGTTTAATTAAATTAAATGTTATTTTTTGGAAGGTATTTTTTTAAATTTGTTACCTGAAAAAGATTCCAGGAACAGAATCTTACAGCGATACCTAAAAACACCCTCACGGACGGTACTGTACCGGTTTTTTACATATTATTGTATAATTGAAGTCTTGTTAAAAAGGAAATCTCTATCGTTTAAAATCGCTGTTAATTTATAGTGTTTAATAAGTTTTATTTATCTCATAAAACGTGTTTAGAAACAAAATATTGTTGCATTGAATTTGAACACAATAAATTGAAATTCGTTGAAATTAAGTCATTTGGAAGGCTAAGTAACACATTTGTTTTTTTTTTCTGTATTTCCATTATTTTAATAGGTACCTAAATCAGCATTCATCGTCAGAACACTGCGACTGATTTTATAATAAAAGTTCTGAGTCATCTATATAATAATGTTTTGTTTTATTTTATTGTTTTATAGGAATCTATTGAAAAAAAATATCGTAATATGTAAATCTTTTATACGTGGTAGAGCCACGCTGCAACTCTATTATGGTTGTAGAACGAATGGGTCGGCTCGACCGAGGTTTGTTTTATCGATAATACAATATTTTAAAATATATCGAAATTGATACGAATTCGATACTCCGAAATAAATATCGATATATCGCGATTTAAAAATATCGACGATATTTTATGAGAAAATACCGATACTTTGATATATCGATATTTTATATCCGAGTCAAATGTAAAAAGATACAAATAATACAATAAATTATGATGCAATCATTTATTTGATTTATCTTCTGGTAGATTATTTCTTATATTCACAAAAAACAAATTTTTTGGATACAGCGAGATTCGAACTATGGAAGACTTTGTAAAACGTTGTCTGGAATATAATATACGTGGAGATCTTGTCATCCATGATGTAACATGTAGTGTTCAACTTTTTGCGTCATTCTTCGCATCTTTGCTTGTAGATTGAGGCCAGAACAGCGTTATGCTAAATGCGAATATTTTCAAAAGTTCTATACGATAGCAATGAAATAGGTAAAAGTTATAACTGATTATTTATTATGTATAAATTACCCTTAAAATGTAATTATTATATTGACTATAAAACCCTACCATTATAAACATTTTTAATTACAGTTGTACTGGTAATTTTGTACAAAAATATTTCGATAAGTCTGTTTAATCGTACTTCGAATTATGATATTGCTTTTGTGTTACTATATTATAAAGGCTATTTAAAAATTGCATTAATGTTAAGTAAATAAGACACAGCTGCTGAAATCACATTCCATACTGACAATGATTAACGTTGGATCAATATAAAACATACAAATAACTGCACAACTTGTTTGAGTTTAATAATCGTTATATTTGTCAAATGTAGTGTTTCATATTTGTAGAAGTAAGTTGAGACTTGTTGAAACTAATGGCTATAATATAATAAATGTTTCCGATTATTAGAATTCTTATATCTATTCTATACAGGGTTATTTTTCAAAGAGTATCCAAATTTGTATTTAAGTTCTAATATGTTGGTTGATCTTTTTTACCATCTGGAAATAAATGGATGTAACAGGCGAACGGAATATAAGTTTTAATATAATACGCACCCGATTAGTACTATTTATTGATAGATCAATTTCATAATATGTTAATGTAAAAGAAAAAAATTGTAAAATATCATTGCTATAGCGTTCTACTCCGTTCACCTGTTATATCCCATTTTTTTCCAGACGGTAAAAAAGGTCATTCAGTATAAATATTGATATACCGTTATTGCAGTTATTGAAAATACGAGTAAGTAAGGCTTCTACTTTTATTTGAAATTATGAGATTCAATTCACGTTTTTGCTGACTGAACGACTCTTACAAATGTGTGCGTCTGTAATAAAATAGTAGGCGTTTTAGATATTTATGAATGACAATCAGTTAAAATGATACATTGCCACGCATTCTGAATTTAAAAGATAAAAGGGACAGAATGTTTGAGATCCTTTTTTTTTAAATTAATTTTCTTCTCTATTCGCCTATACTACTTATTACAATAAGTTTCACAAATGTTGAAACATATTCCTGTATATAATCTGTATAATTTTACATATAGATAATACTATATCATCTATCGTCATCTGAATGATGACAGACAGATGAACAGGAATGCAAATAAAATTAATACATATCACTATAATATTGCCAACATGTTTCGCTCAAATTTTCTTCAAATATGAAACATCCATCGGTAAGAACATAATCATTCATACAATGTTTATATCAGAATAGCGTCTCTTTGGTGTCACTGTCGCCAACTTTTGCAACGTCACTGCCTAAATCGTAGCTATGTCAAGATTAGAAGTCGTCCGGTATTTTTTCGATGCCGATCAATTCGTCGAAGAGTGAATGGTTTTCCGGGATGACGTGGGGCTCGTGAAGAATTTGACGTGCGTACTTCATGACCGCTCGTGTTAACTGCCCCACTGTCCACTTCCTGTCTACAAGTACTCTTACTAGAGTATCCAGCTGTGTAGAAAAATATTATTGAGAATTTAGAAACTGTCTTGATGAAAAAAGAAACTTATAAATAACTTATGAATATTAATAAAGGACTAATTAATATTAAATGTTAAGGTAGTTAAAGTGTTCAGCTAATTTACAGTATAATACGCAAGCTTTCACTGGCCCTATTTTTTTTACATGGGAGGGGGGGACAAACGAAAATGCGGCTCATCCGATGCTAATTGAGTACCGCCGCCTACGAACATCTGAAACACCGGGGAAATTGCTGATGCGTTGTCGGCCTTTTAAAAAAGAGTAGGCTCTTTGCTTGAAGGTCCCTAAGTCGTATCGGCCCGGAAAAATCGCTGGTGGTAGCCAATTTACTATGTTACGTATTAATACAGCGTACACGAAGCATGCACGTATACTGTCTGACGTAGATACGCGACAGAGAAAGTATGTACGTTTATGCAGTGGTGAAACCTCCATAGAAGCCGAAAAGCCAGGCTAGCCTTTTCAATCTGCTCAATCAATTATATCAACTAATAACTCGTAAACTGTTTCAAACTATTTAAAATTTCCCGCGTGCTCCTCTTTTCTAGACAGGTCATGAACTCTTAGCATATATGTAACGTCAACACTCTGCAGTTTGTTTTCAATTCGAAATACACTGGACTGTCAAAATTAATGAAAGCAAGGAGTTGACTTTGTCGTCTCTCTCGCACGCTTTGGCTTTTTACCGGGCTTTCGAGAAGACGATCGCTCCATTTCTCACCTGTGGCAAAATGTTCTCTAATGAAATATAACTACGAAATGATTATATAGCAATTACTATGGAACCAAAAGCTGGGCTTTGCATAGCATAAAATACCAGATACCTAGGTACAAGTTTGATTTTATAGCAAATAATTGTTACAATCTTTTTTTAATGTGAAGCCTAAATTTTAATGTAGTAAATCAAAAGAATACACGTATTGAAGTTTGTAAAGAATATTTCCTTTAGTTCTTCAGTATTAAACAAAATTTTGATAGCGCCGTCCACTTAATTCTATAGGTGAAGTCATTTTATCGAACGAAAATTGATTAACTATCACGGTGGTACGTAAAAAATACGGTAGATGGCACAAACACGCTATCGGCTAATTTAATAGTTCAATATTTATATTACCATATGAGTTAAAAATATCATTTTGTACAGTTTATTAAAATTGAAAATGAATAGTAATATAATAAACGCTCATTATTTTATGGAAAAAAATTGTAATGCTTTTTTCATTGTATCATATCTAATTCCAGTCGTAATCTATGCATAAAACTTAAACAAAATAATTTCGATGTTTCGCATCTGCCAGGCGTCCCTTTTTGTAATTTTGTACATAGTTTGTTTGTACTTTGTTCATGCTTTTCTTTTATTCATGTATTGTATGTAAATATCTTTTTCTTTCGCTCAAGTAAACCCAAACGGCTCTTTTCAAAGCCACCGATGGTATGCAATTGCTGATATGTCATACAATCTATCTAGCGGTAGTATGCATTCTGTGCGCTTTGTTAAACACGTCCTTGACAGCACTGAATATGAAACTGAAGAGTGGACACAGATCAAGATTGGTGTATTTTTATAAAACTGCTAAAAGCAACAAAACCATATCTTGGGCTTGTTCTAGTTTGGAGCCCCTAGCTTCGCAACTGCGTTTACGTACGTTGTTCTTATCACTAATTGACTACTGTCGTGAACTGCTAGAATGACCATTATCAGGTTAACGGGAATTCTAGACTTGCTAAAGTTGTCAGATTTTTTAAAAATCAGGAGTGTTTGTGTCGATCAGAACTAACTCAATTTTTTTATATTTTTTGTAGAAGAAAGGGTATCGAACGAGCACATTTTCCACCTGACGGTAAATAAATGCTGTGGCCCATGGATAACTTCGTCAGTCTTCGATTAAGAAACAATATTCGAATGTTTTGTCACCCCTGACGACTAAGATGGAATCTGATGTGACTCTTACGCGATAAGATAGGTTGTAGTGCCAGACATCAAGGAAACAAATTTTAACTCCGGTAAGGATTAGAACTCTGGGCCTCCGACCATTAAGCAAAAGGTCTTCAATTTACACATACCTTAAATAATTTCTCATTTCCGAATGTGTAGTAAATTAAGGCGGGTACTCCTGCTACGCTTGCTGCCAGCCATTGAAGCAGGAGTTTAAGTTGTGGATGACCTCGCTGCCTTCGACCGCAACCCCAATTGCCAGTCGCAACCGGCCTACATGAGCCGCCCGTCACAATTTTGTGGGCCAGTTGATTTAACTGGAAATATACTTATTCAATGTTAATCGACTGACTATGTTTATTATAACAATTATTGGTTTGTCAGGACACGGTTGTGCAATAATTGGCCGGAGTCGTGATTTATATAGGTAAATGAATAAACTTAAAACATGAAACTAGTTAGGTACTTTACCAGGCTTTTAATTTTAATTGGATGTTGAATATTACGGAGGTTTGTATTTGGGATGGTCACACATTTTTACAAGAGGACATTTATGTTTATAGTTATATTTGTTTCACAACACTTGAGCATCGATATTGGGGTTTTATGATGTTAGCCAACTTATTAATTCAAACTACGAATGATCGTCCATATATAACGGCTCATGATTGTTCATTATTGTCTAATGTATTATTGCTACTATTAAGTATTAAAAAATGAAATTGGTACAGTAAATAAAAAAAATTGAATTCTGTACATGTGTCGCAATATATGGATAATGAAAATTGCAAACATCAAGCAAACGACAAAACACGCCTTTCAGAAATTACACATAAGTATATCTAGCGAAGAGATTAATATGTTCTTAACGAGTAGGATTATCTGGCTTTGGATTAACCTAATCGGTTAGCTAACATAAGAAACTAAAAAATTGATTTTCAATATTATTGTGAGTCAACTTTTTGATAACGAACATTAAAATAATAAGTAGCTAGATTATTTCGAGTTAATCGTAAACATAATATGTACTGACAATCCTTGTTACAAATTATAAACCTAATATAAAATACAAGACTATTCAAGTGTTCCAGATAATAGTGCCAGTTAGTATATAGAAAAACTCGTTATAAGTTCATTAGCTACAGACAGACGCGTTGCTAACCTTCGGTCTCTTTATAGGAACAGTAACGGGTTCGCATTCGACTGTCTCTTCAATAGTCTCTACTATCATGTTTACTACCCAATTAAGTTTTTTCTTTTTAACGTTAGGGCTAGATAACTGCGTTGAACATGTCTCTGTAGAAGATCCGAGTGATTTGGATTCATTCGAGTCAGAATATTTGTCGCCACTTGAGTTTTCTTCCCGCGTGCTCTCTAATATTTCTTCTGGTATTGACTTTCTTATTTTATGTCTCTGTCAAAATAATAGTAAATATTGAATTGGATTTCATTAAATTTGGCGAACTTTATGCTCTTACGTGTGCAATGAAAGTGAGTATTCACTCGCATATAATATCCTATTGGATATTTTTATACATTCATTATACTGAATCTGCATAAAATAAAAGTATGCAATATTGGTAGGCGTCTGCTAATTCGTTTAGTAACTACATTACACCGCAAAAGCTTTTACTTACATGGGATAACAATAGAAATATATATACATAGGAAATCTACACCATATTATATACGTAGACATTAGTTGTAAACACCTGTATATACAATCCTTTGTCAGGTAAGCGTGCTTATATGAATTATTAGAAACACGTTCCATGTGTTATTAGTGTTAGCGTTTCATAATTAATATCCAACTGGAGAGCTTTGATTATTATATATGTGATTATATTCCTCACCGGATTCTTAAACTAGTGTTAAACTACTGAGCTAGTGTTTGTTAATGAAGGAGATAACTATATCCGATGGGGACTTCAGCAGTGTGCATTTGGCAGCAGTTGGAGGCCGTCAAGGAAAGCGCGCTTGGTACGTCGACGCGCCTTTCCTAAGAAGGTATATAGCTCTTCTGTGACTCTGCCGGTACGCGACGTAAGTGGAACACGGTAACACGAATAAGTTGATGCGAGTCCGACATACACCGCTGGCGAATATGCATAGGTATTTCCCAATGAAAAAGGGTGATCGGAAGAGGAAACCATTTATTTAACGTTAATGAAATGAATACTGAAGAAATAGATGTGGGCGCCCTTGTGTTGGTCCGCCCTTACTCTCAATTTACCGATGTCCACTACATATAATATGGCCCACTACAAAATCTTCCAAATGGAAGGTTAATAAACGCTTACAGATCACGAATTGGAGTGGAAATGGTCTGGCTATACGAAGAAAGGTCCTCGAGTGGCAGTCTCCTACCGTTATAAACCGAGTGCAGGGCGCCCTTTCTCTCCCACTGGATGGAGTAACGTCCTGGTAAGACATGCAGGTAACTCAGGACCGTATTCGAGGTATTCTTTGTGGAAGGCCGATGTTCAGCAGCAGAGTTTTGAAAATTTGTGAAGAGCTGTAAAAGATCTCAGAATAAAGGGACGATGACAACAAAATCCAAAAGGGAAGTTATTAAACAGTACGCTTATGCATTCATCGTCAAGCGTTCGTGAAGGAAGTTTTGTAAGTACGAGGCGTAGAATACTATAATTATATAGTACGAGGTGTGTTCAGAAAATAACGGGAAGTTTCGTGTTTTGGAAAAAATATTTATTTATTCGTCTACATTCATGTCACCTTCTAAATAGTTATTTGATATTATGCACGTGCCAGCGCTTCTTCCGACCCTCGAAACACGTCTCAAACTCGATCTTTGGGATAGTCATTAGCTCTTTCAGCGATGTGCTTTTAATGTCACCTATGCTTGTAAAACGACGGCCCTGTCCTTATAGAGCTGTCGTTAGTAGTAGTTAAAGAGAACTTTTTCTCTCTATTTTTAGAAAAAGGAAAAAGTCACACGGAGTCTGGCGAATAGTGTGGAGGTTAGGGCTTCGTTATATTATTATTTTTGCCCAAAACCGACGAGCAAGCAATGAAATGTAAGCAGGTGCATTATCGTGATGCAAAAACCATGAATTGTTTTTCCACAAATCCGAGTGTTTTTATTTCCTTATTGACCGTTTGATCTCGTGGCAAGAATTCATGGTGCACTTTGCCATTAAAATCGAATAACCCAGTGAGCATAACCTTCACGTTCGACCGCACTTGTCGAGGCTTTTCCGTCTTGGCGAGCCCAGAATGTCTCCACTGGGATGACTGGTCTACACTGAGACGATGGGTTTATAGATATGACGTCGAAACGAACCTTAGTTTCGACGTCATATCTATAAACCCACGTTTCGTCACATGTTATACTTCGTTTAAGTATTTCTGCATCATCGTTGACTTCGTACTGACTCCTGAGCAAAATTACCATTCGCCGCTGTTTTCAACATTCCAAAAAATTTCATAGCATGAGCCGATCGATATGCCAACAACATCAGCGATTTCTCTTATGGTGATTCGGCGACCGTTCATAACCACTTCTTTCACTTCTTCCACGTTTTCATCGGTTGTCGTCTTCACATCCGATTTTTTTACACGTGTAGAGTTGTTTTATACGTGGTAGAGCCATGCTGCAGTTATATTAGAAGTATAGTTGTAGCACGAATGGGTCGGCTCAACCGGGG
>DWHP01003265.1:0-13572 GCA_018247895.1 Parnassius honrathi
GGGTATGTATGTGGTCTATGGTACTAAAGCCTTTTCGGAAACCGGCTTGTTCGGGAGGCTGGAAGTCGTCGAGTCTGAGTGCGAGACGATTCGTAATGACAGTGATTATACTGGCTCTCTATACCTTTCAGACCGGCACACAGCAGTGCAAGCGCAGCTATTTAGAAGCAGAAATAAGTAAGAGGGTGGTACTAACCCAGAGGCTGTAATCCGGCCCTCTGTACCCTTCAAACCGGCACACAGTTGTACTGTGGCTCATAGACATTTACATTTATCTTCTATTAATGTCGGCGACAAGACCCCATCTACGCTCCTGGGTGCACATAATTGTAGGGAAAACTAACCAATGACGAACTGTGTTTTGTAAATAATTCATAAGATTGTTATACTATAATATTATTTCCTAATTAGTGTAGTAAGGAAAATTAGCGTATATTCACTCGTATTAGGACATAATAAGCCCTTGATAATTTATAAGGGAGTTTTTAAGCAGAATTTTGTATTGTAAATACTTACGAAAAATGTAAAATTTTTGTTTATCGCTTGAAAACTAGTGTCAAATTAAAGGTTTAAGTATAATACACTGTGAACAAAAAGAACTAAGTAGATCGGACATCCATCTTAAAAAATATAAGATAAAACGTATAGAGATTTTGCAATTTTTTTAGGTTTTTGTTCTAGAAAATTTTATGTCAAGAAATTTTTAGCTTATATTGTTGTTTTGTATTATAGAATACCATTTGAGAAATCTAACGATATATATATATATATATATTATATGACGATATATATTGTAAAGATGTAAAAAATTGTAAAAATGACATGCGAGGAAAGCAAAAATCGCATAAGCGTCCGGTAACACCGGCTGGTATAAAGGTCGAGCTGATTTCAGCTCAAGGGTATCCCGGAAGACTGGAAGAAAGGCAAACTCATCCTCTTGCCGAAACCCGAGAAGGACAGGCGTAGAGCTGCCAGCTACAGGCCGATCATGCTGCTACCGCAGATAGCTAAACTGCTGGAAAGATTGTTACTAAGACGCCTACGTCCGTGCATCCAAATTCGGGCGGAGCAGCACGGATTCAGGAGGGATCACTCTACAGCTATACAGCTGACCAGAGTGCTGCATCTGCTTGCGGCAGAGTACAACCGCGTAGTTGGGCGTCTTTCTCAACATAGAGAAAGCGTTCGACGGGGTGTGGCATTCTGGATTACTTTACAAATTGGAAGAACAGCCCAGTGTTCCTCCTGCTATGTTGCGGCTAGTGGCATCTTTCCTGTCAGATAGGAAGTTCTTCGTCTGCTTAGAGGACGCCGTGTCCGCAACAAGACCCATCAGAGCCGGCGTTACAGGGCAGCGGTTTGACTCCAGTCCTGTACGCGGCTTACACCAACGACATCCAAACACTGGCAGGACAGCTGCGGGAGTGGGAGGACGACGTGGAGCTGGCGTTATATGCGTACGATAGCGCCTATTTCACCTCGTCCAGAAGAGCCCACATCGCCACTGCCCGGTTGCAACGTCTGCTGGACCTGTTGCCACCATGGCTAGATGAGTGGAGTGTGGTCGTCAATGTTGGTAAGACGACCGCTCTGCTTACTCGCCGTCTCGGGAACCTACCACCTCCTCTAACCCTCAATGGCCAGAAGATCGCGTACGACAAGGCCGTGACCTACCTTGGGTGCCGGATTGACAGGACGCTGCGCATGACCGCGCACGTTGACTTCGTCGACCGCAGAGCAAGATGCGCGCGGGCGATGTTCCGTCCAGTCCTGGCATCCAAATTGCTAATGAAGACTAAACTTAAAATATACAAAATGTATATAAGGCCTATTATCACCAATGCTGCTCCGGCCTGGTACGCGCTTCTGAGCGATCCTCTGAGGCGGCGACTGCAGGCCCAGCAGAATTTTACATTGAGAACCATTGTCGGTGCGGGCCCTATCCAAGAGAACTCCTCTCTATGTAGATTAGAGAGTCGAGTAAAATCCTCAATGCCGCAGACAGGCCAACTCCGACTTAAACAAGACAAACAACCTTTTTTCGTAGCTTTAACCGACTACGGGAATTTTTATTTTATTTCATCCAACTTCGGACCAAGTTCGAAAATGCTAACAACGCCTTAGAAAAGGCTACCAGGACCGGCCCATAGTAGTGGGCTGAAAGGACTGTCCGGGTAATGGGGTATACCCCGAGGCCCGAAACCTGCAGGGCCCAAGAAGCCCTCGCAGATGACGACACTGGCTCAAGGGCAGTCGCAACAAACCCGTCAAAGAGGCAACAACAAGTAGAAAAAAGGAAAGCCGAAATCTGCAAAACAAGAAGCTACCAAGGAAAAAATTGTTTAATTTTGCCTCCTCCCGGCTACTCGTCTCTCTCTCCCGAAGTCCCAGTGGGGTCGTATTAATACATACGCATTCAGGGGTGCGTGGGACGTGCGTCACCAGCGAATATTAAGGAACGTACATCACCCAAGTGGGAGATTGTCCCAGGACGACTGTACGGCCACAGGACGTGTCCCTGCCGTCCGAAACACTATCCTAATCCATCATATTATAACTTCCACACTTTAATTAAACTCTGGTCAAAGGCAAGCCTATCTACTATGTAAAAACACAGTCAGAAGATTTAAAATATGACCATATTAAGCACACAAACCTTAAATTGTATAGAGTGTTGGGACAGCATTACGAAACAATTCAGTTCTTGTCCTTTTACGGGCTAATAAATTCCTGGAGCAAAGTCGAGTGTATTTGGGTCATAATCAGAACACGTGAAAAAAGTGTGCATTTCATATATTCATTCCAAAAAAATATTATTTCATAATAAATTCATTATGTATGTATAATAGAGCATCCTTAGAAATTTAAAATGTAAAGATCATCCACATAAATTACCTTACTATACTTTTAAAAAAATCAAAATCAGCCATTTCACACCCTTCCGTGGACCGTGTCCTTATGATGTTCGTGTGTTTGAGTGTAAGTTAAAAATACTACAAATTGAAGAAAAATATTTAAATATATTCTGGATTATTATTAACATACTTATGTTAAAGTTTCAGAGCATCGCAATAAATAAAAACACATAAAGTAAAAGTTAGAAACCGATAAACGTGGTGTGTCAAATTGTGCGACGCCTCCCGTGGACCAACAAAAATATCATGTCACGGCTACGTAAAAAAATCTACCATTGAAGATTATTTTATTTCACTGGCAACATTTCTTGCTGTCATCTGAAGCAAAAGTTTGACATCAGTGCGAATAACTTACGACGAACGATTGCATTTGTTTCAAGAATAAAGTGATAAGTTATTGGTTTTGTCAAAGACCGTTGCAACTTTTCGGTTCCAGGAATATTTTGGTAAGTGAAATACGTAAAAATCATTTTCAATTATAGAGTTTCGTAAGCTGGGGCACTTTTGTCAAAGATAACATAGAGGCGTTCCTAACCTCAAAAATCTGTGAGTTGCATTTATTTTTTTTGTTGCACGACCCTTCCGTGGACAACTTCCAGGTGGACACCATGTCCACGGAAAAGACTATGTCTACAGAAGTGACGCTGGGATGATTGCTGTACTGATGTTACTTCGCGGAAATCCATATCTGAACAATTATATGGTGCAATGATATTATTACACTTCGTAATATTTTTTTATTAATATTCTACCTCTTCCTTTTCCATTCTATGCTATGGTCTGTTTGTGGGCTTGTGGGTTTGAATGTAAATATGCATTTTTATTGCTTGTACAGGTAATCATGCCAAGAGTAAGTAGATCAACATCTCAACTAAGTGATGATGAAAAAAAGAAGAGGCGGCGTGAACAGAAAAAGCTAAGTATGCGAAGAGCGCGTGCAAAAATGGATGAAGCTGCAGTTGCAGAAGTTCGTCGAAAAGATAGAGAAAGGTACTACAAGAAAAAAGAAAAAGGGGAAATAAAAAAGATAGATCAGTATACTCCAAGAGAACAGCGCCAAATAAGAAAATTATGGCGGGAAAAGTCTCAAAAGAGACGAGATATATTGAAGATTAGAAAAAGAACTGCTCTTCTAATCGAAGAGAATACTCCACCTTCAAGTCCAGCACCAAGCACTTCTTCATCGTTTTCACGTGTGAATGCTGGTAAAGCGGTAGCAGATCGCAACAAAAGGGCAATGAAAAGAGAAAACATCACTTTGAAGACAAAAGTTTTACAAATGAATCAAAAGTTGAAGAAATACAGAATGCGTATAAAAAGACTTGAAGAAAAACAAAGAAAAGAAACAAACCAAAGAGAAATAGAAAAAAGGACACAAAGACGTAATGTAAAACAAGCTATACAAGAATTTTTAACACAAGACGAATATAGTCGCCTCACGTCTGGTAAAAAAGAAACAATTACTAGAAATAAAAATAAAAAACAAATACGACTGCTCAATGACACTCTTCTTAACTTGCACAAAGTTTTTAAAAATAAAACCGGCATTCAAATTTCTTACCAAACCTTTCGAAGATACCGCCCGTTTTGGGTGGTTTTTCCAAAAGTTTCTTCACGAAATACGTGTCTGTGCATAATACATGAAAATAATGACCTATGTGTTAGAGCTCTACAAAAGGCTAAAATTTTATCATATGGCACTGCTTCCGATGTAGCGAAATCATTGTGCTGTCAGAATACATTTAATTTAAAATGTTTAGAGCGAGTATGTAAGGATTGCCAAGATAAACAGATAAAATACAATAATTACGATAAAGATGACTCTATAACTTATGAAAGATGGATAACGAAAAATGAAAAGATAATTATAAAAGGTAAGGAAAAAATATGCAAAAAGTCCATTAAAGAAACGGTAAAAACGACAAATAAATCACTTGTACAGTTATTACACTCAAACTTACCAGTTTACATGAAACACGTGGGTAATTTCATACATCAGGTCAGGACAATCCACACCCTTAAAGAAAAACTATCTCCTTTTGAAGGTTTATTGCATATCGATTTTTCGGAAAATTACAACTGTAAGTACAGCGCTGAAATTCAATCCGCTCACTTTGGTGGATCAAAAAGGCAGTTGTCACTGCATACGTGCGTATACTATAATACAGATTTTCAGTCACCAGATAGACATTTAAAGACAACATCAATATGTACAATCTCTGAAAATTTGAGACATGACCCTGTGTTTATATGTGTGCACCTTCAGCCTGTATTGCATAGAATTAAAGAAATAAGTCCAGAAATTACGGAATTACATATACTCAGTGACGGACCATCGACACAGTACAGGAATAAATCAATGTTTCATTTGATTGCGAATTACATAAGCGACGAATTAGGAGTGAACACCATTATTTGGCATTATAGTGAAAGGGGTCACGGCAAAGGCGCTCCAGATGGGGTGGGTGGATGCGTTAAAAGATTATGTGATAACTCAGTTGCAATGGGTAAAGATGTTTCGAGCTACAATGGTCTAATGAAGTGTTTGAAAGAAAACTGCAAAGGGATAGAAATTTACGGAATTGATGATTCTGAAGTGCCAAAAATACAGAGTATATTGGATAAGAGTACAACGAAACCTTTCAAAGGTACATTCAAAATACACCAACTTATTTGGAGTCGATGGACACCAAATGTAATGCACGCAAGGAGGTTAAGTTGCCTAGAATGCGAAGCAGATAAAAATTGTATTCATTTTGGAATGGGACAGATAAAAATTCAATATGATACATCTAATATAAATCCTAGATCACCAGAGTCAAGTAGAGGCAGTGCATCACCAAATTACAATGTAGCTACACCTGATGCTTCAACTGTAACCATGTCATCTAATCCACCGTTTTCACCAGAAAGTCCGCCAGGTACACCAGATAATAATGTACAGTTACAAAATTTACTTTTGTGTCCAAAAAAGAAAATAACCACTGAATCTGACAATTCTGATAGCTCGGACAACATTTTTAGCCCCCCACCAGCTAAACGACCTCGCCGTTTAATTATACCCGATTCAGACAGCGAAGAAGACGAATCTATCTTCTAATATGATGTATTTTGATTAAGCCAAAAACTAATTATTAAAGCTAATAGTGATTTTTTTACTAAGATTGGTAATTATATCATTTCAACCGATTTTAAAGATTAACGTTGATTTTCAAAACTCTACAAATAACTAACTAACTAAGTGCAGCAATGGTACGTAAGCCGTTTAATTTGTTAAATATGAGACAAAAACAATTGAAGTCCACAGAAACTCCTTTCTGTGGACATTTTTATTTTATTTTCTAAGTGCCAAAGTTTCATTTATTTTTTCTTGTTTTTTTTGTCATACAGTTAAGTACACTGTTGCTGTTGTCCTTGATTAATATTTAAGAAGAAATGTAACACTTTTGTTGGCAAAATGTACAACTATTGTCTTTTCTGTTGATTTTGTAAACTTTTCGGTGGACACAAAAATACCTTAAATGTGCTCTAGATTGACAAATACTTTAATTTCATCTCAGTTAACATTTTTGTATACTCTCTTTTGTACTTTAAAAAAGAAATATTGATTTTAAAAGAAATTCATGTAATTTTTTTTTCTTTTCTAAAGTTCGATTTGTTTATGACCCATTTAATAGGCTCCAAATTCTTCTTAACCGTAAATAAAACCCATTTTCTTTTTATTTCCGAATCAATTGGGAAACTAACAAATAAAATAATCAAGATTAGTTTAGGTATTCGCGCCGTAATTGTAAGTGAGAGGTTTTTACCTCGGGTAATTATGAACTTCAGCTGGCAGTATAGGTTTGAGATCATAATTACGCTAATAATGATAATATCATTTTAATTTAAAGAAAAGATGACCGTACACATCAGTTTAATTATTACTACAATTTATTTATTTAATACAATTCAATTTTATTTATTTAAATCGTGATTCAAAAAGTTATTTAAATACATATCCTATAGTCTGTGAGGTGACAGATATCAGCCAGAAAATCAAACACCGTGAAATAAGTTTACGTACGCGTTAAATGTAATGCGTTCAATTATTCGTTTACTACGGCTTTTACAGCACATAACATTGCACGACACCGTAATAAGATATAAAATCAAATAATTGTCTAGCGTAAAACGTCTAATAATTTGCAAATAAATTTTAGAACAACAACCATGAACCGCGACAGTTGCCGTGTCTGCCACTAAATTTAATGTAAATACCGGCTTGTTAGATCGTACCGGAAAAAGAACAACAGTATAGTAGCTCTATATGTCTTACAAGTGCTGATATGAAATATGCGTCCCTTGTTGTGTGAATGAAACGAAACGTATCACGCTGTCTATTGATTTCTCTGTCTACGGCTACGCCTGTACTTCTTATTAGTATGGAGTGTAGAAGTAAGCAGTACAGACTGTGTATTAAAAAGTGTCCACAGAAAACCGTTAAATAAGGGTGACGCCACTATAGCTACGGGCAAAATTTTAAAGAACATGCCGAAAAATATTAGTGGGATAGACGACTTTTTAGAGGTTATATTTACTGAATAAAATTATTTTAGAGCTACTGAGCAGTTTAGCAGCATACTTTAAACCGTCGACATCTGCTAAATTTATTTCATCCCAATATCTACTCCAGCGCTGTTGTGAAGAGTTTTTGAACTGTTATTTACTGCCTACAGATGGCCACTTTTTCAACTATTCTACTATGGGATTTAGTTGTACGCACAGACTACTAAGAGTATTTGTTTCCGCCCGATTTGAGCGGGGAACCGGTTGATAGCGGGCGCGCGGGGGGAGAAATTCTAGTTTCCGTCGGCGGCCGCGCCTCTCAGCCAGTTCGTTGCGAATTCCGCCACTGCACGCCCGTGAGCCTCTTGCGTAGTCTGCTGACCCGGCAGCGTTTATTACGTCGCGTCGCGAAGCTAAAATCTGTTAAATGGATCGGCCGATATCGTGTTAGTCTGTGTCTGTGTGACTAGGCGTTTGTTTGAGATCGTGATTAATTTAACTTCATTTGCTGTTAATTGTGTCGACTAGTTGTACGCGGCGGTTTGATATCGCACGGAAGCTATAGGATTATAGTCTTGAATACTCGATCGTGTTATTTGTAGTGAGTAGAGGAACTTTTGTGCTGATTTTGACATTGAGGTGTAGCTTACGTAGCATTTGATATAGTACGAAGTGAATTCGCTTATTCGATTGAACTCTAAACTTTGACTATATATCCACTTAGACTGTAGTTTTGTGCTAAGTGAAGTGAGACTGGAGTTCGGCGCCGGAAGTGAGGGCGCCTTTTGGAGCAGTGCAGCGACGGCGGGTTCTGGCCTGCCTTGGTGACGCCAGCTAAGCACTTACTACACACCGTTCTTTCGCATACACACCCACACTACATTCACACCACGCTGACGACGCCTTGGGGTACCTAGTTCAGGAGTATGGTATACGTACTCCTGAACTAGGTAAGTTGATTTGCTTGCCAGGCATATTTATAAGAATTCTCTCTATCTCTATTCATATTTATAAGCATTGAATTAATAGCATGCAAATGCATGCAAATAACGCTTAATATAAGTCAGTTCTTTTTATGTTAAAGATAGACACAAGAATTTTATTTATATAATGTAAAGATTAAAGCAGGTGGGGCGAAGTACGTCACGATCAAGTTTTGATGTGCTCCGGTCGTTATTCATAGTCAAAGTAGTAGCGTAATCGTTTAAGTAACGTTGTAGAGCCATGCTGCAAATATATTATAGTTGTAGTACGAATGAGTCACCATGACCGGGGAAGGACCACGCTCCCACAGAATACCAGCGTAAAACAATAGCTTAATGCTGCAGTGTTTCGTATGGTGAGTGTAGAGAGTCGAAGTCCCCTTTTACTGGAAACGAGACATTCCATCTTAATCCTCACGTGACAACGCATCCGCATTCTGATTGATTATTGAGGATACATGTAGCTGTTTATGGACCGCAGTGTCCACTTACAACTAATGGACTGTGTGCTCGTTTGTCACTAATATTCTATAAAATATCATTGCTCATGATTAATGAGAATTTAAAAAAAACACTAATTTTATTTTATACTATAACTGGAGTAACAAACGCACGTAATTACCGTAAGTACCTTAATTATTCAAGTAATTATAAAGTTAATACTGAAATCGATTAGATAGCAAATATTGACTCGATCGATTCCATTCGTTTCAATTTACGAGATTTATAGAGCTTATTTGATCACATTTCGATGTATTTGTGTTTACCGAGCGAGTGAAATCACGAATTTAATTGATTCTTCTAATGAAAACTGCTTTTAAAAGCTTTCTTATGCATGATTTTTCAAGTTATACTACAGCCTATAACGGTCCACTGCTGAGCATATGCTCCCCCCCCATATATTGCTTCATAGGGGCGATTTTGCCATAGTTGCAACTCAACTGTAACAGTTGTGTGGGCAACCGCTGTTATTAATATCTATCCCTTCTTCCGTTTCAGTTTCCCTTTGTCGCCTTAAGTTAGCTTCATTTATTTATTTAAGGGGACGAAAGGTTTTACGAAAAGATCAGCTCGACCGAGGAAGGACTATGCTCCCACAGAATACCAGCGTCAAATAGAAGTTTGATGCTGCTGTGTTTCGTACGGTGAGTGTGGAGAACCGGAATTGAAGCATTCTATCGTAGTCTTCATGGGTGACAACGCATCAGCATTTTGATTCTTAATCGAGGTTAAATATAGATATCTATGGCCCGCAGGATCACTTACCGTCAGGTAGACAGTGTACTCGTTTGTCACACTAATTCTTTAAAAAAATTCAATATCAATCAATCAGACTGAATCATTAAATTAATAACAAAGTACATACAATCTAAACATAAAAAAATTACGTCTCTGTGTGTGACGCTATTACAACTTGGCTTCTCATAAGGGGCGTTTTGGTGCGTACTTGGCCGTAGAGGGATTGTCGCTCCTGTTTTGTCGCCTGAATAATGGTTTGAAGTAGATTTTGATTCGTTAAAGTGATGCGATTTTGTGAATTAAGTGTCCGCGCATGTGAACTATTAGAGAAAACGACGAAACAAGTGCCTTGATGTCGATATAAACCTCAAGTTATTTTGATCGCTTGGGCGCTTTATGAACTTGAGTGGCTGTCGTCGTTAACTGTCCCCTGGGATGATCTGTCGTCAAAATCTCCCAAGGGCTTCGCAATGTAACGCATCAGAATATTGTGAAGAAAAAATATAAAAATGAAGATTCTGAAGGAAATGATAGGCTCAGAAGGGCTAGAACCCAGAGCCGTGAAGCCAGTTAATGAAAAAGGCTTCTTTTAAGCTCAGGTGTTTTTTGCATGTTATTAAGACATAAATTTAAAGTTTTTGTCTGTCTCTCTGTTTGTATGGACTAGTAAAGGCTGAACTAATCATGACGAAACTTTACAAATAGATGGAGTATACTCCATTTTATCTTGAAAACTTTAATATAAAAAAACATAAGTAATACAGTGAATGGTCTTTAAAAAGCATAAAGCTAAATTAATAAAAATCACTGGTTCCCAAACTAAGCAGGCTTGTATCTTTGAATCCCAAAGCGGTGTCACTACACGCCATAGAGTATTGATTTAGGCCGGTTTCCTATTTTTAGCCGATACAATACATGAATCAAGTTTTCAATTCGACTGTAAGTTTTTAACACGCTTAGCTTCACCTTTACTCATCAATGTCCTTACGTTACGGAACCTTTTAATGTAACTTTCTTCAACTTGTAGACGGCCGATTGTCTTAAAAATTTGCATTCGTATCAAGGACTGACGACAATAAAATAATTTAATAACTTTATCCTAGTATCCTGATCTGGATCTCGGGATAGAAAAAAATAATCAGCTTTCCTGCGTGTTGTTTAGGTACTTCTAAAATCTAATATTATTATTTTTGATTGTATGTGCAGCGATATCATGGTTAATTGTGAACCAATTTTAAAGATTCTATAATAAATAGTTTATATTTCAGTTCAATTCAGTTATAACTTCATATAAATTTGGAAAATATCTTCACCCCTAAGGTCAGCATGTAGGAGGATGAAAATTTTAATGTAAATATTTACACGATATTTACATTGTGATATTCCTTACTCCAATCGAAAGGGTGAAAATTAACGTTTAATGAAAAGTTAAACCTGAAATTGAATATCTTACAAGCTTAAAGGTTAAAACAGTTAACGGCTTTTCAGAGGCGAAGGGACTTAGGGTTAGTTCACACCGAGACGCGATACGACGCGACGATGCCTGTAGAGGCCAGTAGATTAGTACTGCGCAGCGCGTCGCCGTGAGACGCATCGCGACGTCGCAAGTCGCATCGTGAAGTCGTAGTGGGAACGACAAGAACAATAAACCCAGCGGGTTTGTTACTATATAGGGTATATTTACTTTTTGAAAAACAACAGTTTACAACCGTATATATAACACAATTTAACAACACAAAACCATTTAGAATTAGCTTTGGACCGATCACCTCATTCCCAGGTGGTATTATCATCCAGGTGAACTGTAAATCCGTTTGGCACAGTTATAATATAGTGATGACAGCCTCGTTGGTATAGCGGTTGTAGTAGTGCGACTGCTGATCGTGAGGTCCTGGATTCGAATCCCGGGTCGGGCCAAAAAAAATCAATTACTGAGTTTTTCTGTCAAGAAATTCTCAGTAGCTGCCCGGAGTCAGAAAGTTGGCGGTGTCTCACCCCCGTGCCTCGGAAAGCGTTGGTCCTGCACCTGATCTCTCTCCAGTTATGTCGGTTTACCGTCCCATCGGATTATGAGAGTGAGGGAATAGAGAGTGCACCTGTGCTTGCGCATGCACTTGGCCACTATAATCATGTCCTGCGCTGATGGCTAGCTTCCGTTGAGGCTGGCCGCCGTGGCTGAAATTCGGTCTAGAGAGGGCATTATTATCATTAGCATTGTGTGTTGTAGCCATTTAGTAACCGAAGCCATTAAGACTAATTTAATTTTCTGTCGCGTCTCAGTTTACATCTGGAGACATGAGGCTTTTTCATTGTAAATAAAATTTGCTGTGATATGCTTGACAGATACACTTCTTGAAAAACTTCTAGACATTTCATATCTTTGATGCTGCTTTCCAACACTGGTCCAATATCTGGTATAAACCGAATGTTTATGTAGCTAGCTATCGTGGTAATAAAATATTGCTTGCATTTTACCTAGTCATTTCCTGCTACACCATCGGGACGAAATAAGGTGATAGATTATCTATCGCTAGACCGGGACTGGGCTTGTACAATATAATTACAGTAGAACGCCGATTATCCGAACGCCGATTTACCGGATCGCCAATTATCCGAATCAGTCTTAAGCGTAATATAAAAAATTAAATCCATGTACTGTAAGTACTTGGTTTTAATTTTGTAATGTAATTTTCGTTTCGTTTTGTTGTAACAAATTGGAACTCGCTGGAGTCCAGATATATTTCAACTGTTATGATTGAAAGCTGGTGGCAAGACACTACATGTTTTGCGTCGCGCGGCTTCCGTGAAACGGAACGTTGGAACGTTTGTTTTTTTTTTAACTCAATAACATTGAATTACTGTTAGTGAGATCCTTCTTTCATTGTGCGGATCGGTGTTTTAACGGTATTATTTACCAGTCCATGTCCGATGAATTTTCGGTTATCCGAATCGACTCCAGGCCTAATTAATTCGGATAAATGGCGTTCTACTGTATTTTTTTTCGAATTGTATGTATTATATTTGTACACAATTAATATTATTTTGACGTGGGTTACGGTTGGTGTTATGTGGTTATTGTGGTCGGCTATATTATGCAGTTTGTTGAAGATCTCAAATGATACACAGTCAGGATCAGGTCATCAGCTTAATTAAGGATATTGGTAATTTCCACAATATCTTAGCGTTAGCTTATCTTGAAACAGAAATGTAATCTTAGTTGTAAACACAAACCGAGAAATAACTTGAACATTACATAACATAACATTTTACAATCTAAATTCAACATTAAATGTTGGGAACGATATGTCAGTGTAAGAGTAAGGGGTTGAATAATTTACGATTGCACTAACTTTGCCCACGACGGGCCTCTTCGCTACAGATGGCCGAAGTACATATATCAAATCGGGCCGATGTTACAACTTCAATAAAACTTCAACGAAACTTATTCAAACGCGTCGGCCGGTGAAAGCTGTTTTTAACTTCTTTCCACCCGGGATCAGACAAATAAATAAAGAGTTAGTGACGGTATTAAAGTCGATTTCTTCTTAAGAAAATATTTCTTGAGTTCATTTTAGAACGTTTGGTGCCATTGAAAACTGGTTTATATGACCTTAAACTGTACAAAAAACTGTTAACTATAATTTGTGTTGATAGTAGTATATAAACTATATAGCTAGTAAATTGTTATCTAAAAAATTAAAAAAAATACATGTATATTCAGATCTCTTGCAACGAAGTACAAGCAACCGAAAAATAGATTTTTAAGTGCATAAGTGATTGAAGGCTTTCCCAACAATTAGTTAGTAAAAAAAGTTAAAGTTACAGCCTATATACGTCCCACTGCTGAGCACAGGCCTCCTCTCATTTCTGAGAGGGTTTTAGGGCAA